>JAMKCH010005243.1:0-41406 GCA_023653785.1 Ophioderma brevispina | reverse complement strand
CAATTTGGTCCACTTCCGCGGCTCCTAAGATTTTGGCCTGCTGAAATGTCTCCGTTACCAAAAAAGTACTTATTTTAAGTTGTTTGTTAAAGGATAAGGGTGATGGTAAAGAAAGTTATGTTCAAAGCAAGTTTAGGAAGGACTACAATATGACACTATCACTGAAACTTTTGGACTTTTTCAATTATACTAATTACAGTTAATTAAAACATGTCCTTCCGTTACAATATGGTAACGGAAAGGACATTAATAGATGTATTTTCATGTGAAAATTAATAGAACCTTCAATTAAACGTTTAACATAAATATAATCATACATGGCAAGTAAAATAAACATTGCTTAGGCTGTGGTTAAAATGAAGTTAAATACTCTGAAGGTATGATTGTTATGCTAATGAGGTCCTGGGGTCTCTTCATTATCAGAAAATCATAGCGGCATTATTACTCCAATAAGTTAAATGTATTGTTGTTGCCCAATGAGCCCAATAATGAATCCATGGGTGTGGGACTAGCAACTTATCTTCATATTAGTTGCTCCTTGGTAGCTGAGAGGACACATCATTTTTTGGGTCAGTCAGTGTGTCACACGTACTTTATCCGCCACAATTGCTACTTTTGAATGGTGTGGCCGCCTAAGGCGCAGTAGACTTGCCAAAACATGGTTACTTTTCGTGACTCTCAAGGCGCAGCAAATACTTTATTACTCAAGGCGCAGCAGGTTAAGCAGGGCTTGTTCTGATTTGTATATCATGTTCTCTACTTTGATATGAGAAGCCTGGCACTTATATACGCTGACCAATAATTACTGTGGAAACAACTTGCGGTTTTGATGCTAACCATTAAAAACGGTCAGTTTTTTGCAATATCTTGGGAATGGAAATGATTTGTAGCTGAAAAATTCAGGACGGACAATGAGAAAAATACATCATTTCAATGATATCCAAAATTGATACCTACTTCAGGTTAAATCAGGGGGTCCCAAAGGACGAATCCGAAAAACACCTTTATGCCAATGTAGAATTAAGGGAAATTCAATTTGATGTTTGTTCGGAAGCGATATGGCTACCAATTGATTAAAATGCAAATTATGATGTAATGATTTATGCTTCATAGGATAAATCACAAATTGCTAAACAAATGCTTTGATTTTGAATGTTTGGAATCTGACATTGATGTAAGCTATAGGTAATTTGATTACTAAAGCATAACCTACTGAAAGTTCAACATTCACTTGATGCAGTGATTTTAGGTGGAAAGGTTTCTAAAACACGGCATTTAAAAACTCCTGCAGTGTTGATTAAAATAAGTAGTTAAAGTTGTTATTGTTAATATTTTCATGTATTAATATTACAATTAATGATATCTTTAAATGCGTGCGTGCAGTTTTGTGATGTCAACTGTTCTATTTTGGCTTCAACTGAAAGCAATGTCAGCAAATACATTTGGAAGTGTTAGTGAAAATCACTAAGTTACTTAACCCCCTTTGGGACACTGGACAGGTTTGTATACGTTTGTAACACCTAATTCAGTAGCTTTAGAGGTGGCCTTCCAATTGCTTGCAGGTGATCTGAAAGCCATCTAAAAACACCAACAGGCCTATATGCTTGTTTGAATCATTTCTACATGTCCATGCTAATTCTGAAGGTGCCCCGGAAAAATGAAGACTTTTTACATTTTTTAAGCCAAAATTGACATGTAGTCATTTTGATCGGCGACTTTAGTCGCGTTTAGGTCTCAAAGGATTTAAAGTTGACTCAGAGATTTGGAAATATGATTTTTTTGTGTAATAATGAAAAAATAGTCAACTAGACCTAAGATAGTAACATAAACTGAACAATTCAGAAAGTTGAGATGGAATGACTTTTTCGTTTTCTTGATGCAGTAAACATTTTGTTGTGTATAGTCCATAGTATACTGTGTATAACACAAATCCCGGATCCGGAATTTTATAACAAAGTTGTGATTTCTATATGAAGAATCGATTTAAAGCTTAGCAATTTCACACAGGCTTATTATATGGACAAAAGGGCATTTATTGTGTGACCAAACAACACGATTTTTTTGGAAATTGAGGGCGCCCTCCTCAGGAAATCTATGAGTCGGCCTTTAACGCGAGATAGGGAGGGCGCAACTGATGATTCTACAATATTACTTTGATTTTGCCCGGCAATCGACTGCAATCTGTCATATACTATGCGCGTGTGCGTGTTTTCTTCCCCTTTTTCCCATTTGCTTGATTTTAATTTTCGCTTGTGAAGTGTTGCGTTGTTGCTCTGTGGTGTTTGTGTCGGTGTTTTACAGAACTTGATCCATATTTGCTTACTATCTTACTGACAAGATCGGCTGTCCGGGGTGTCAAATCAACAAAAAAGTGTTTTTTACAGAAATGAGCCATATATTCTTACTATCTTACTGACATAGAAGGTCGGTCGATGCAAATCTAACAAAAAGTGTTTTTTACAGAAATTTGATCTATATTTCTTACTATCTTACTGACAATTGACAAGTGAGGTCGGTCGGTGCAAAATGAAAAAAAAACAACAACTCCTTTTCGCTCCTTTTAGGTTGTGTGTATTCACCGAGCCAAAAAAATGTTCGTTTTACTCGTGGAACCCATCTTTATAGGCCAACTGAGACGTCATTTTGGGGTTAAAAACCCGTCAAAAACTTTTTTGACCCATTTCTATTGGCCCCGACCCGATAATCTCTTGTGTGAATTTAGAACCCGTGGTCACCCCGGTATGTGAGCCTGGAAGCGTTTCAAAATATCCTTTACGGTGTGCTTGTATAAGAAATACATACCTTTAGATGCTTTTTTCTCTAGAAAATTGTTTGACCAAAACATTGAATTTCAATTTTTGACTTGAAAAATCATCAGAAGGTACGATGTAAACGTTATTAAAAAAAAAAACAAAAAAAAAAAAAACCTAAGCCTTATTTTTTGTTAGTGGTTCTGAGTACCTTTGTTATTGGTGGCGTGGAAACCTTGACATTGCCTAACTTTATTAACTTTACAAACGTTTCCTAGGTCTACTGAAAAATTGGGGTCCGATGAACAGCGCCTTCAATGCTGCAAATAGCAAGCCAACGCAGATGCGTTTCGTTAACCCTTTGGGAACTGGCCAGTTGTGTATACTTTCGTAACACTAATTCAGTAGCTTTAGAGGTGGCCTTCCAAAATGTTTGCAGGTGATCTGGAAACCATCTAAAACAACCAACAAGGCCTATAGGCATGTTTCGACTCATTTCTCTACATTTTCCATGCTAATTCTGAATTTGCCGCCGGAAAATGAAGACTTTTAGCATTTTTAAGCCAATATTGACATGTAGTAATTTTAGTCGCTGACTTTAGTCGCCGTTGGTTTCTCAAAGGATTAAAAATGGTGCAAGTTAAAACTTGCGAGAAGATGCCCCCTGGTGGGGAACAAATAGCAAAAACTCAAGTATATTCATCAATAGGGATCATTGTACAGGTTTTGTCAATTTGGATATTGGGATCTGGGAGAAGTGCACTTTTTA
The DNA here is from genome assembly GCA_023653785.1 of Ophioderma brevispina. Lineage (NCBI taxonomy): Eukaryota > Metazoa > Echinodermata > Ophiuroidea > Amphilepidida > Ophiodermatidae > Ophioderma > Ophioderma brevispina. Next base: position 37,887 of record JAMKCH010005243.1, on the reverse strand, counting down.
TCAAAGACCAATCAGAGCCAATATGCAATTAAGCTCATACAGCACCAATATTGATCAAGACTTTGTGTGGGTATTACTCCGCATCCACCAAAGTACCAACATACCAAGTTTCGTCAAATTTGGAATTGGGAAATTGGTACAACTTCACCTTTTTAGTAATGAACCAGGCAGAACAAATATGCAAATGAGCTCAGTAATGTGCAAATAACAATGACACAGTTCGCATGAGTACTGACTTACATCCACCACGACCCACATACCAAGTTTCGTCAAATTTGGACACTGGGATCTGTTTTGTTAATCTTTGTAGATATGCCAAAGATAATCTCATATCCAAATACTGACGGACACCACTACGTGCATCCAACACTACCCCCATAACAATTTTCGTCACATTCGGAATTTTTGTATTAAATCATTTCTCGTGGATATCTAGTGGAGCCAATAAACAAAGATTAGGTGAACTAGGATCACAAAATGCACCTTTAAGTAATTTGGAATGAATTCTTGTCATGCTTTATTGATAGACATTTTGCCCTTCCGTTACCGTCCTTCCGTTACCATATCTTATCCACTTAACGCATTGTCTTTCAAAAATGGAACTTTTTTTTCAAGTGAAGGTGTTTGTTATAGTTAAAACTCTAGAGATTGCTTCTAATGTTTACAGCAAATTGATTCACAAAATTGACAGAGGTTTGGGCAAAACTCGTACTAAGCTGGGGAAAACCCTTGTCCATTTTGCTGTCATTCCGTTGCCGACGTCATTAATATTCATATTTAAAAAAGTTGTGAAATTTTAAGTAGTGATCTGTGAGTACAGATTGCTGACACTTTTGGTGGTAGAAATGAGAAGTTTTTTTAGATAAATGTATTTAAACTTTCGTAAATTGAGTCAAAACGTCCTTCCGTTACCCGTTGAATTGCCCACATACTAAACAAACTTACCCAAGATCTCAACGGAAAGTGTCGGACGGTACCGTGACGACGGTTTAGCCGTCCTACGACATAACTCGTGGAAGTGAAGCGGACAGGAAGCGCAAGAAATTAATAAACATCTTCAAGTCACTATCCCTGAAAATCACAGTGGCAGACGAACCTAAAACTGTTAATTATCTAGACATTAACATGGATCTTAAATCGGGTTCTATACAAGCCATACAGAAACCCGCGATAACCCCGCTGTATCTTAATACTGCCTCTAACCACCCCGCCGAAATAATCAGAATATACAATCCGCCGTAGAGAAGAGGATCAACAGCATAATCTTCGTACCAAGAAGTATTGATAAAACAGCAACCCATTTATAACGAGGCGCTGAAATCAAGCGGTTACAAGCATACCATTAAGTACAGCACAGACAGAAAGGAGACCAAAAAAGGGAAAAAGAGGAACAGATCGAGAAAATAATATGCGTTTAACCCTCCGCACTCACATCTACATTGACCTCCATTTTCACTGTTCTCCTCATGTGTCCCTCATCTCGATTAACTCAACCCCTCACCCCCTTACAGCAAGGACGTAAGAACAAATGTAGGGAGAACCTTCTTCAAACTCATAGATAAGTATTTCCCGCGAGGACACAAGTTGCATAAGATATTCAATCGCAATACCCTCAAAAGGAGTTGTAAGTGCCATGAAAATATGAGATCGCTCATAAAATCACATAACGCAAACGGTCATAAAGAGCAGTAAAGAAACCGAACCTATCAAAAATGCAACTGTGAGAATCCAAGCAAATTGTTCCGTTACGTGGAGAATGTTAATCTGAGGCCATAGTGTAAAAGCAAACTGTAAATAAAATGAGAATCCAATTCAACCATGGCCTTTGGGAGGATGTTTAAAAGCAGATTGAACAATCACAACAAATCGTTTCAAAACATGATAATTATGAAGAAAGAAACAGACCTATCCAAATAACGTATGGAGACTGAATAGGAAACGTTCCCAACATACCATAGAATGGGAAATCCAACACGCATAAACGCTAGTCTGGACAATGCAACTTTGTATTAATGAAAAACTAGCTATACTTCAAATGGAAGGACAAAATCGATCAACAAAAAATCAGAACTAATATCAAAATGTCGCAATAATAAGAAAACACTGCAAGAAGAAGAAATGAACACCTTGTCGGGTTTGCCTGAATTTGATGGAAATGCATTCATCGTGCGATTCTCTGGACGCATGCGTTTACACCCTCACGAACACACTTTCTTGCGTTTAGCTTCACGCACGAACACGGCATTTTTCCTTGGTCATCCAGACAAACAAAACTGCGATCAGTTGTCTAATGAATTCCGTTAGGCATGAAACTGCCAGTAACAACAGCTGAAAATTAAATGTTTGAGCGAAATATGCCTCTTACATATATAATAGATACATATATATACATATATACACAGATATATATATATATATATATACATATATAACAGCATATACATATATACATATATACATTATACATATATATATATATATATATACATATAGATACATACCGATAATAGATAGAAACATATACCGATACATACATATATATATAGACATATATATATATATATATGTTATTTTTACAATCGCAAATGCAATATTAAGTGCCAAAAAATTTAAAACACTGCTAAAAATGTAATAAAAATATCAGCTTTTTATTAATAGCGTTCATTTCTATTTTGTATCGTTTAGCTCCTATTTTGATAAGAAGGAAAACGAATGAGAAATAGAAATTCTATAACAACGGAAGTTGGTGCACGGGAGTTCCCCTTACAATACTGTTCAAGTACAGAGAAAAAAAAGAGTGAAACTGTAAAAATTTGCTCGTTGAGTTAAAAAAATTACAGGCAGGGTGTTGCTTAGTAAAATAATTAAGAGAGAAAAAACAAAAAACATGTCACTAAAGACTAGCGCATTAGCGCCCAACTTAAAAAGTAGTGTGTGCCATATCTGGTCTTCCATCCAAGTACTGACCGGGCCCTACGTTGCTTAACTTAGGTATCGTGACCGTGATCAAACCATTCGCGCCATGAGATCACTTGAACCTTATTTGCGTTAAAACTAATACTTGAATCTGTACTGAGATGTGGTTTAAAAAAAAGATACAACGAATACGTATATTTCATTAAAGAACTCTCATACAAGTAATATTCGTTTATCACTAACACAAAACTTAAAAATTTGTTTTTAATGGATTTAAAAAAAAAAAGCTGCAGCATAACCTATAGCGGGAGTTGGTTGTTTTAGTTGTTGCAATCAATACACGGGGAATTCCCATTGATGGCCAAGAAAACACTGTCACATAGAATACGTAAACATAACAGCATGAAAAAAGCACTTTGTCGTCGATTTCGCCTTTCCACCCTCGCTTATAAAATATTCCTTAGACATTCAAGAACATCGTCAGGTATGTGTTTTGTTCAGAAGGTTTACCGTTGCAAAGATAAAATAGAATCAATTTTCCAATATGGCGGTATGAATGCTACAATGTTTTTATCCCGGGGAGCACTGACCTGAAAAGGTGTTCGCAAGGGTCCCATTGAGCATGTTTTAGTTCACAAGACCCCCATTTAAAGCAAATTTTTGATTTTTAGCTACTTTTTTGTGGCCTATATTTTGGACAAAATTTAGTTCTCAAGGGTCCAAATTTTCTGATTTTCAGTTCACAAGACCCCCATTTCCCCGGGCCATTTCCCAAGTCAACACCAAAGAACTTCTGGAGTTTTACATTTTTTTGTTCGTGTGGCTGCTTTCAAGTTCTTGTGCTGCTTATCAAGTGGGCCCTGGGGGAAACAGTTAGGAATTTAGATTGTTTGATGTTTACGATTTTGGCTAATTTTGGCCTTTTTCTCGTTTTTTTCAATAAATGGGTTTTGTTACAATTTGCGCTATAAAATTGTACACTATTGGCTATTTTGCCTTTTCCGTTGTTTTATAATAAAGGTGAGATTTTTGATTATGGAGAATACGTCGAAAGTGTGGAAACTATGGTTTTACACGTGCAACGTGCGGACAGCGCGGCGACACCACAGAAATTCAGGAGTTGCACGTTTTTTTTTTCCTTTTCGGGTGTGCTGCTTATTAAATGGGTCTGGGGAAATAGTAAAAGTTTAAATTTAGATTGGTGATTTTTACGATGTTGGTTAATTTTGGGACTTTTCCGTTGTTTTTTTTAAACCCAAAAAAGTTGTGTTTTGTTTTAACCCATGCACGTTCGAGTTGTAATTTAGATTGAGCTTGATGGGATTTTTGCCCGGGTTGTTTTATTTAAAAAAACTAAAGTGGGGAATTTTTGTTACCTTTGCATGACGCTAGTATGACATCGCGTTTCTCTCCGAGTGTGAAGCTGTGGCTGTTGCCGTGCAGCGGCGACACCGGTGACAGCGCAAGACTGCAGATGTTTGTAATTAATTATTGGCTGCCTAGCTGAATTATACCAACACAACTTTCAGAATGCGAAGAGTGGGTTTACTCATGCAGCGGCGACAGCGGCGACGCCCAAGACTAAATATCTAGTAATACCCTGGCCCTGGGACACCTTTGTAATATAGTAATCGTATTTTTGGTCCTTTAAATGTATCATTCATACAAGGTTGCCGAGTAAAATATGATCTTGCGAGATTTTCTATATAGTCAAATTTTAAGTCATTTTCAAGTTACCCTTTGGGGAACTGGCCCGTTTTGATCGTTTGTTGGGTAACACATAATCAGTTAGCTTTAGAGGTGGCCTTCCAAATGTTTGAGGTGATCTGGAAAGACCATCTTAAAACACCAACAAGGCCTATAGGCTTGTTTAGACTCATTTCTATACATTCCATGTAATTCTGAATGTGCCCCGGAAATGAAGACTTTTTACATTTTTAAGCCAAAATTGACATTGTAGAATTTTGATTGGCGACTTTAGTCGCCGTGAGTTCTCAAAGGATTAATCACCGCAGACTAGAAATGCAAGTTCGGCGACCGTTAATCACGTAGGAATTAATTTCAAGTTAACCAAGCCACCGATTCCATTGTGTTTGTCACATCTATAAAAACTTTCGGTAAGGAAACAAGTGAAAATGAATCATTCTAATTTCATATCCGCAATGTTTCCCACACAAATAAAATGTTTTCCAAACAGTTCCCCGAATCGCCGATTTAACATGTTTTATGCACAAATACGGGTTGATTATTTTTTATTATTTTATCCTTAACCACAATAAACGAACACAAACTTTATCATACATACCTTTAATTATTAATCATTTTATTTGTCGGAACTTTAATCCTTCGTAACGCAATTGACGAACATAAACTACTCTTACATTTAACATGTTTTCCAAATAACATATTTTCTCAACAAACAAGGGTGAAGATGGCCCCGATTAAGTCTATAGATATTTTACTCATAACTGTCCAAAACTAAGCAGGTCTTTAGCCTCCAAGAAATCACAGGTTACATGAGAAAAATAGCTTTCTTTTGATGCCAAAATGTTGACAATTTTTGATAACGTACGGTAAAATCTGGGGTTCTGGGGACGAGGCTTAAACAAGCAAGGGTGAAGGTGAATCAGTTCTTTAACCCGCAATTAAAAGGTCCGCAATTGAAAATGGTTTACTGGCATCGCAATTGAAATGTTTTCTAAAAACCAACAAGGGTGAAGATGTGTCGTTCTTTAAACACAAACTTTAACATTCAACATCTTTTTGTAAATGCAAATGTACATGTTTTAACACTTTCTTGACAAAGACTACATGTTTTCTGGCAATGAAAAGTACTTTTTTAGAAACCAATATACTCATAATATGAATCCTTACAAAGATTCCATTATATCCTTCTTTAGAAAACGAAGATTTTAATATGTGGCCATCTCAATTGAATTTTAGTACAATTGACTAGGATCCTTAAAATGGCTATTTGATCCAAACCCCAACAAAAAATATTTTTCTTTTTAATTTGGGTTTTAAAATTGTTTAAATTTCTAAAACAAGTAATACCAAGGAATTTTTCACGCCTTTCAGCCTATAACTACAAAATCAATATCACCGCGAATGCGTTTTTAACATACCTTTCATATTTAAAGACTATCTTCTCGACAGGCTTTAGTCATGTATGCCCATATTGATGAAAACTTACCTTTTTGACGATTGTATATCAACGTCTTTGATTTAAGCAACTGAATTAATGTGTGTAAACAGCCCCTCCAACATGCATGCCGTGCTGGGGCCCATGTGGGTTTTGTGGGGTAAGCTGGGCTATAGTGGGCATGGGTTTTATGTGGGTTATTCCTAATGGGGCCCATGGGGGTTGTAAATGGGTAAACCATGATGGGTTTAGCCTCATGGGGCCCATGTGGGTTTTGTATGGGGATTAGGGACTTGGGTATCAAGTGGGCTATTCCTGATGGGGCCCCATGTAGGCAACCATTATGGTGTTATTGGGCTTACTTGTGTTGGATCCCATGTGGGAATAATCTGGGCTACCCATCCTTGGTTTTACCCAAGTTATGGTCAGTGGGGCCCACTTGGGTTTTGACGTGGGTTACATGGGCTGACGTGGGCATGGGAATTACATGGGCGTTCTAAAATGGGGCCATTGTAGGTGTTCAATGGGTAACTGATATAGGCTTCTTTACTTGGCTTTAAGTGGTTCCCAAATGGGCCATGTAGGTTTAATGGGTCAATGACGAGTTTCTTATTGGGCTTAGGGTGGGTTTCCTACAATGGGGCATTGTAGTTTTCCATTGCCGGCTGAGTATATTTTACTCATATGCAAGGATGATTTCCAGGGCTGCCCATTTTGAGCCCGTTGTGGGTAAAAGGTTTTATTTTCCATTCTTTTGTATCAAAAAATTATCTACGTATTGTATAGGTCAACTAAACGCATCCCTGTCGATATGAAGGCCATAAAGTACAAGTTTAATCATTTTAACTCAACAATCCTTTAAATAATCATATTGATGGCCAATTGTCAGTAAGTACAAGTGTCGAACTGGATAGGAATAGATTAGATCATGAGTGTCCCCTTTTTGGTTCGAACATATCAAGGTAAGTGAATAATATTTGTAACCATGTTAGTATGAGATGCAAGCGATGCCTAATGAATAGTTGGAATTAAAAAACAATATCCAACTGTAACTAGAACTCTTTTTTCCCTTAATAAAGCCTATAATTAGCCGGTAACATGCATGTGATTTTGTACTTGGCCACATTAAGGGACCCAGAAAGTGCACCATCTACGGCCCCAAGTAGAGAACCACTGGGGACAATCATGGTTCCCGACGACAAAAAAAAGAGGGCCCACACGGGCTGCCCACTTTGGGGGCCCAGAAACTTGGCCCATGCAGGACCAATATGGACATTGCCTCAATGTTGGAGGGAGGCCAATTAGTTTTCCAATACTAATCCCAATGATTAGGAATTAAAGTAAAGAATTATTGAATGCTTAGGCAAGGATAGTCCAATATTTTTAAACCATAAGGAGGCATGGGGTTTGAATGCTATCTTTTTTTTTGACACAACAGTAAAGGGCTGTCTTTTTAGTAAAGCACATTATTTACATTTAATGAGTAGCAACCCTCGGATAATGATGTTTTAAAATTCATAATATTGCAAAACTATCGTCATCAAATTTGATATGCAATCTAGCTTGGACACTGGAATAACTTGTTGTTTAAATCACTGTTGTGGTTTAATAATACGGTTTAATTATGCATGAAAACTGATATATAGCTTCTTTGTATATAATTTTTTCTCACTCAAATGGGCTGATGGTGGACGGTGGAAAAAACACCCTCTTAAATTTATAAATACCAATTCAGGATAGACTAGGAACGGAAGCAACGTTAAGCCCTGTAAATTGCTCTTGCATTTTTACTTACTTGGTTTGCAGATTTTTAATGCAGTATAATGTTCCACAGTTAAAGGTTTTTTGCAACGAGAGATGTCAAATAACACGTGTTCCTAACGTTTATCAGCACACACTTAGCCTATAATTTTTGTGTTGTGATTTTTTAATAAGTTGCGCACCATGTCAGATTTCTAATAAAACCAAAAAAAACAGGGGTCACCGAGGACCTTTGAGAAATTCATTGCGAAAACACTTTTCTTGAAAAATGAAAACCCCATTGCGACAGTCTTTTAGTGGTATAGATCAGACAAAAAACAGAGAATAATACGCAACGTGTTAAGCGCACGTGTCTGAGTGTTGCGTGACAGCGCCCGTATCAATCACATTTGTGTGACATCCAATGACGTATAATATTCCAGCTCTATTGGGACATCACATAGGATCAGGCAATGTACATGTGTATGAATATGATGTATGTGATATGTCTTCTTTTCGTTTTCTTGTGCTTTTTTTTATTCTTAGATTAAACATCCGCTTTTCACCTTTTCCACGTTCTGCATCCGAGGATTCGTTTTTAAAGTAATCAAAACACACATAAACAGAAAAACGCAGATCAATCATGTAAAGTACTAATTCAATATTGTGTGTTAAAATGAGATTACAAAACGTCATTGATGTAAAAGTTGAAATATGTAATAAAATCGTTTGTTTGTCCCTTTAAATTTAGTGAAGAATTTGTCTAGTACTTTCCACAGAAATAATTTTAGAACAGTTCAGATTTGGAATCGGCACTCCAAAATTCTTTTAAATCACTGCTTAAACCTAGTGTAGGAGAATAGTATACCCCAAACGAAATTTGGCACTCCTGGACTCTCAAAAGTCAGTATTATTATGAGATAAAATGTTTAAGTTACAGTGTGAAAATCCTTACCCAAAGAGCGGTAGAGCAAATACATGCTAGCACTCTGACGTGGATTCTTAAAGAGACCTTTAAAACTCAACGTTCATTCTGTCCATTCTGCTCTAGCTAGATCAGTCGCCGTACAAGCTGGAAGCATTTAGGTTCTTCTAAGTAGATAAGTGCTTTTTTGATTCGCCGTCAATGTTCACGTGTTATTTGTCACCATGTACGGACATGCACCTTTTAAGAAGTCGACTTGGTAAGAAAAATTATCTCGCCATGATGACATCAATTTTTAAGAAGCGCATGGAAAGTAATTTATATTCACCATGGGTGACATCTAATTTTACGAAGGACTTGGTAAGATCATTTATCTCGCCATGGTGATATCTACTTTTAAGAAGTCGACACATGGCAAGCTATTGTATCTTGTCATAATGACATTTACTTTTAAGAGGCTGACTGGCAAGGATAATGTATCGTGTCATGTGCATCTACTTTTTAAGAAATTGACTTGCCAAATTTAATATGTCTTGTCATGATGATATCTACTTTTTAAGAAGTTGAATTGGCCAAGATAATTGTATCTTGTCATGGTGACATTCTACTTTTTAAGAAAGTTACCACTTGCAAGGTAATGTATCACTTTTCATGATGACATCTACTTTTTAAAAGAAGTTTTGACTTGGCAAGATAATGTAACTTGTCAGTGGTGACAGTACTTTTTAAGAAGTTGACTTGACAGGATAATGTTATCTTGTCATGATGACATCTTACTTTTATAAAGTTAACTTGCAAGATAATGTATCTTGTAATGATGACATCGTACTTTTTAGAAGTTGACTCTTGACAAGATAATGTGATCTTGTAATAATGACATCTACTTTTTATTGGAAGTTACTTGGCAAGATAATGTATCTTGTCATGTTGACATTACCTTTTTATGAAGTTGACTGACAAGATAATGGTATCTTGTCATGATGACATCTACATTTAAAGAAGTGATTGAAATAATAATGTACTTGTCATAATGACATCTATTTTTATGAAGTAACTTGGGACAATATAAGGTATCTTGTCATGATGCCATCTACTTTTTAAGAAGTTGACTTGACAAGAACGTATAGTGTCATACTGAAATCTAACTTTTTATGAGTTTAACTTGCCAAGATAATGTATCTTGTTCATGCTGGACATCTACTTTTATGAAGAGTTAACTGCAAGAGATAATGTATTTTGTCACGTTGACATCTACTTTTTAAGAAGTGACTTGGCAAGATAATGTATCTTGACATGATGACATCTACTTTTTGGAAGGCCAGACTTGCCAAGATAATCTATCTTCATTGACAACTGTAACGATTGGAACGTCGACATTGATGAAGAAAAATATATGAACATGTCAACATGATACAGATATTATGTAAACTTAATATGATAATTAATTTGTTATGTGATGGACTTAGACTGCTTCCGTAGGGTGGTGGGGAATGACATCCGTTGGCGATCATTGAACAGAAATCATGGAGAAGCAACCGCAGATGGGATACTGTTTATCTCGCCTTTGATTGTCTCTCGGGATTATTCCGGGATTATTCCGTTACAGTCTTTTCCCCCGTTCTTTTCTGCTTTCTCTATAGCCCGCAAGTCCTTACATACGTACCAACATCGTCGAGGGGTACCCGTGGGGGCTAAGACCGGACGACAGGGACGAGACAGGACATCGGTGGGTAAGATTGAACACGGACCTGGTTGAAACTCACCCACAGCGGCACAAAAAATCAGTCCTGAAGACGGAAATGACGGGAGCCGTGAGAGTTCTACGGACCGTACCAGCTGCTTCCATGGCCGTCGAGATGATTCTACGGAGTTCCATGACCAGCGAGCCGAGTCTACGGATTCCGGAGCACGGTAGCAGCCGTCACCACCGCCTCACGAGTCCACGGAGCACCGCGACAGCCACCGGCCATCGGGCCGAGTCTTGGGGGCACTGTGACAACCGTCGGGCCGACGTCAGGGAACACCGCAGTCACCGCTGTGACGGATCATCGGAGCTTCGGAACACCACTCAGGATCCGTGGAACCCTGTGGTCACCGCATTACAACAAGCTTCTCACGCGAGCAGTGCCAAACTATAATTAGGATGATGTCATACACTAGTCTATTTACATATTTCTCTCAGCCAATTACCGCGCGCCGGCGAGAGCTCTGGCGATAATGAAGTAATGCATAAACATTACGTGATCATGAAGTGACCTACAGCACGAGGGTGAATTCCTATGTAAACACTTTTTGCGAACCACCGAAGGCTACGGCGGACGGTAGTACGTAATGACTGTTCTAAAATTGAAAAAAAAAAGTTTGCGTAAATTTAAACCAGTGTTTGAAAATTCTCAAAACTGGACAAATGATCGAAAGGCATTATGGGAAAAAATGGATGGACCCGTAGAGATGTGGTTCACTTTTCCGTGTTTGCGAGCACCGAAGTACCCGACAAAAACGTTCAATTTCCTCGCTAGGTGCTATAGGTTCAGACCCAACTACGACACATATTCAAAACAAAACATAGTAACGGACCCTCTGATGTAAAAACCTTCATAGAACCCCTTCGTTTTCCGGAGATATTTGAGCTTAAGTTTCATTTACACACATTCGGTAGCCTTGGTCAAGGCAGTTGAATCTGAATTATATCGCCAGCGAACTACCGTAAAGCATTTAACCAAATGTATTGATCATATAGCCATAGCTATTTTTAGTATCGGAAGTCCAACACAGGTGTTTGTGGTTTAGCTCGCCAGCTCAGTCAGACAGCCTTGTACAGATTGTACTGCCGGTTCTTATGTATTTCAAGATATTTTTTTCATATGGTTAAACTTTCTTAATGTATTAAAAACAGAAAGACAAGACGCTCGGCTCCGCCTAGCTGTGGCGAATCGTGGAAGTAAGCAATTTCTAGTAGGGGAGGAGATTCGTGTGTCGGTTGACTTGTGATCGTTGCACATTGTATGAAAATATTTCGGATGAGACCATTTCATTAACGGTTTTGCATGGGCAACCGGCCTAATGAGTGGGGATGAGTGGTGTGGTGGTGTTGGGGGGGGGGCTTACAATGGGCGCGGTGCCTAAGGCCCTGGGGGTAGAATTCTGAGATCATATTTTTATATCCCTGTGTAGAGTTTGCATTGGCTCAGCTAATGCCCGCGGTGGGGGGGGGGGGGGGGGGGCCAACACACAATTATTATATATGAGGGATGTACCTCGAAAGGACTATCAGGAAGCGTCTTGACAAGACTAACATTCGTTATGACGGACTGGTAACGTTAGTCTCTGTCGGCGCATAAACCAAATTTAGATAATATCTTTCGCAGTCTGTGGACACAGACTTACTACACCGTGGGAAATAATCACCGGACCGCCGTACCCGAAGGCGGTGCAGTTACATGTAGCAGGCAATCATGCAAAATACTACTATACTACTCCTCTATTTTTTCAGTAAAGTAACCGAATTCCAGAACTTGAGAGACGGGGAACAAAGCTGAAGTGGAATCCCAATACAGCATTTGATTTGAGGTACGTTTAAGCATCTTGTTGGTATTTTTTCGGACGTTTTTCTGGACCATGTTGTTGTTATACAGTCAGCACTGGACGTGGGTTTTGCCCGTACCATTACTTTTATGAAAGGGGTGGATGATAGTAATATGCTTTAACAAAACATTGTTTGTTCACGAAAATAAATAACTATGTGGCATAAGACTAGCCGATTTTGCGCAAGCAGCAAAAACCGTTATTTGTTTCAATCATATTGAAAAAGGAGACTACGTATTTGATTGGGAATCAACAAAAACAGCAAACAAGACTTCTTGACAAGCACTACTGACGCCGATTTTTATTGATAAGTCCAGGTGAAGTTGGGCGAGTAAGATTCATTAATCATAGACAAGCTACTTTTACTCTGGAATGTAGGAAATCAACCTTCTCTGAAGAAAAAAAAAGATTGCATTAGAGTAGGGGCAATAGCTGCCACAAGGAGAGGGCAACTGGTCACTGTCAGGACAATATTGCTCGCTCTAGCTACTAAACCCTTCAACGCAGCCTTTGTTTTTAATAGACACAAATCCATTTTGCTTCTTTAGTAGTTTTATATTGATTCGGATTTGTTCAGTCCCGCACGCTCCCGAATGCTCTGAATAAGGAGCTTCTAGTCGTGTCCACACGGTCGGACTTAGTCACTTAATACCGGTATTAACTCTGGCCGGTATTAACGTCGGCTTAAAGTGTGCGTGGGACGCGCACTTGATCGGATTTAATCCTGTCGGTATACTATCGACTTAAATTTGGTCGTGTGGACGTGTATTTACGGTACATTGGCGCTTAGATCCGACATAACTTTAAATCCGATAAGCTACTACCGGTACTAATCTGACCGTAAGTGGTCCATGGCTAATTGGCTTCGGAGTTATCTAAACTTTCCACCCAAAGGAGGTTAGAATAATGATTAAAATTGAAAGAAACATGGTGAAAACACCTTTACTATCGAAATATGGTTTTACTCATGCGACGGAACCCTAAACACCATGACATTTAAATGGTAATTATGGAAAGGGGAAGGGAAAGAAGGGGAGGGAGAGGGACGGAGGGAGGATAGTGGGAATGGGGAGGGGGAAAACGGGAGAGAGGAGGGGAGGGGAGGGAGAGAGGGAGGGGGAGGGGAAGGGGAGGGGAATGGAAGGGGAGGGGAGAGGAGGGAGGTGGAATGGGGGAGGGGGCTGAAAGGGGAATGGGGAGGGGGATTGGGGAAGGGGAATGGCGATGGGAGACGGGGAGGGATGAAGGGGAGGGGGAATGAGGAGGGGAATGGGGAATCAGCGTGCATTAAAATATGCAAAAAATCACCTGCAGAAATAACTGAATGAGGGAACTTTCTGAAAATGCAATGCAACAAACTGAGGAAGTGAAATATAAATAAATACAGTGAATAAGTAACAGAGCATGTATTAAAGATATAAATGCATTTATAAATAAAACGCTGGAATGAATGCATGAAGGAAAGAATAATGAATGGATAAAGGAATAAATTCCAACTTACCTTTATTATATGAATAAATATAATAAAAATAACAAAGGAAAGGAAGAAGGAAAGGGAAAGAAGGGGGAAGGGGAAGGGAAAAAAGGGAAGGGTTAGGGGAAGGGAGGGAGAAGGGAATGGGAGGGGTTTAGGTGAGGGGAGGGGAGGGAGGGTAAGGGAAGGAGAGTGAGAGGAGGCATGGGGAGGGGAGGGGAGGGAGGGGGGAAAGTGAAAATGAAGAGGGGAAGGGGAGGGGAAGGGCGAGGGGAGGGAGGGAGGAAGGGGAGGGGGAGGCAGAAATGGAGGTGAAGGGGAGGGGAGGTAGAGAGGGTGGGAGAGAGGATGGGGAGGGGCGGGAGAAGGTAAGGGGGATGGGAAAGGGGAGGAAGAGTGGAGGGGAGGGGGAGGGGAGGGGAAGAATTTACTAAGGAAATTGCTGAAGAATTCGCAGGCAACATGACGATTATGTTTGACCTAAATACGAAAAATGCACTTATATGTATGGTTTATTCCTGTAAAATATTCACACAAGAATTATAACACAATTTTTTTTCTTTTGACAGACATTTTATTGTTTCAAAACCCTTCATCAATAATATTTGTATATGCACACAATTGCACTCCAGATGCTACACCGTAATGTAATCCCAGCATTTCCAGGTGTCTATATCGCGCCAATTGGCGGAATTATACGCAGCACATGACTTGTGGCCAGAATTTGTCGATGCTACTACCCACACAATTTTTAATAAAATATTAGATTTTTCTTTCAAATACAAGAAATATTCACAAGTTGCATTATTTTGCAGTGACTCCAGTACGGTGACATCTCATGTCTTGCCCGCCACAAAATGGGCGCTGGGGAAGTTCCGGTTGTTTCAGTCCGCCGGGACTATCATTTACCGTGACAGACGGCTATCCAATATATAGAGGTCAGACCCCCGGTTCGAAACACACATGACGAGCTGGCTTCCATTCAGGGGCGTAACGCGTAATTAGACCTCTATTCAAGTTTGGGCAAAGCGGAGCGACCGAGCCTTGAAAAGTCCTCAAGTTTTCCGAGTTACCCATCCCCACCGTACAAAAAACACAAACCACTTATTGAAGGATAAATATAAGATTAAGAAATGAGGGTTGTGGTTGAAATATTGGTGGCAGGGATGATTTCTATGCCGAAAACAAAATGAAATTTGGGACTGCAAGTCAGCGAATTATTATTATTATATTTGTTAAGGTACAAAAATATACAATCTTATTTTTATGATATCCTTTTGTTATTGCTATAGGGTTTTATACATTGCATAAAGGGGTTCAGGTAACACTCGTTGTGATGACATGTGATAAAAAGGATGCTTTTTTCAAGGAAAAAAAGGGGATTGTGGGCTTAAACTTCTGACCCTTTATATATTGTATAAAAACAGAAATCTATATATAAAGGTCAGAGATTGATAGTTATTGCATGATGATGTTTAAAATTGTTTGCTATTTAGAGAATTAATTAAATCTTGTATTCTTAAGTTTTTACTCAAAAACGTGATTTTTGGACCCAAAAAAACACCCCGCCACCCAAAGGTTTGACACAACCATCATTTTTTTAAATGATTTATTATTTCTTTCGAATAGAATGGTGCGTTGTGTGGCTACAGAGGGGGGGGTTTGTCGACAATTTTGCAGTCCAAACCGCTCCACTACAAGGACCTGTAGATGTCTCCCTTGCAATAGATGGCCAAAGATTAATTTTCCCCACGAATCAGTGGCGTATCCAGGATTTTGGAAACCATTAATGTAGGATTTGGGAAACGTTTTAATGTAATCGCTTCGCTTGCCGGCTGAATTCTTTTTCTTTGAGTCGCAAATGAGACGTGTCAGCCTCGCATGCTGTAATCATAACATCACAACACCCAAATTTCTCATGGAGCTATCCTCTTCTCTTTACTCTTTCATCATTTTCCTTGCCTCCTTTTTCTACTTGCCTTCAAATGTTCCCCATTTTTTCCAGGGTGCAGAGTGCCACCCCGACTAACACCATGCTTTCCGTGTTTTCTTAAAAGAAAAACACGAAAAATGCCACCGTTAGTTCCGATAGAACGCGTCCACCAAGTTTACTTACTAATACGGTATTAAAAGTTATGACCGGACTTAACCTTGATTTTCTTCGCATTAAATCGTCGGCCTTAAGCCTAGTTAGGTCCCATAGAGTTAACCCCGACGCACGTCCACCGGCAAATTATATCAACACTTAAAACAACAGAATTTAGGTCCGGTTAAAGTGACTTATGTTCGACCGCATGTGAAAACGATACAATGGGGTACAAGAGGAGTGAGGGGAATTAGGGGATTGTTTTTTTTAACTTATTGTTTTTTTTAATTTAGTTAATACCGGTAATAAACTACAAGTGTGGACACGACTATTGTCCTCCTGGTTTACCCAAGAGAAAAGATTTCCTGAAATCAGTAATAGCTAATCCTGAGGTGGAATGAAAAGGGGTTTCAACACTACTACAGTAATCCAGGTATAGATAAAAGTTATGCAATAAGGGACTCAACTCTTAGCAAATCCCAACAATGGGAAGATCTTGTTTCCTGCTCTGCAAACAGGTGAATTGGTGTATGGATTTGTCATATCACTTACACATTGGTATAAATAAATTCTTTGATTAATTCGTAGTTGAAATATTCAAGACAATGAACATTTATGAAGTTTATTGATTGATTTGTTCGTCATGCACGCTCAAAGTTCTCAAAGATAAAACAGTCTACGGCTTCTTTTTAAATCTACAAAAAACAGGATTTTACAATTTTAACAAAATCATTAAAAAATACAAAATTAACAATATTTAAAGTGCAAATTCGTCGTTTTTCTTTTTTTCTTTGTCTCAATTTATTTCCAACATTTCCAAATAAGACTATAAAAACAATACAACTTAATTTAAAATCAAAACAATTACCATTTAAGCAGATCACAAGAAAAAGAAAAAAGGCCATCAGAAAGTCTAACATTTAGAAAGTCGGCACTCGTAAAATCGAAACTGTATCTTAATTTCTTTTGGAGTACAAAAACTACGCAATGGTATAAAGGAAAGGAAAGAATAGCACGGTATGGGGCCTAGACGATATTTCCCCCAATTATAATCTCACAACGTTAAAAGGACAAAAGCAGGCTGTAAAGCAATACCAAATGCTGGTTAAGATAAAAAGAAAGAAACAAATCCGGTACAAAAGTTGAGCGACAAAACGACTGATTAATTTTATCTAACAGAACATTTCCACTAATGCATGTGAATAAATACATGTCAAATTCGCAAACACCTCAAACAGTATATCACCCCCCTATGTAAATGGATGCGTCAACATGTTATGTGGATATGGTAGCGTAAACAATGACATGATCCAATCATACACAGTGCGTATGCATACGGCATGAGTAGTAGCTGGACCGGTGGGTTATTAACATTTTTATGATATTGCAAAGGTCCCTATAGTAAACGGTTCAGATTGTTTTTTTAAAAATGGGTCGAATTTTTCCAGAAGGGTCTAATGCAACTACCTGACCAGATACTTTAGTGAACGAAGATACACTGTTAGTAAATAGCCCTCCATGCGCCTGTAGGAAGTCAGTTCAAAAGTAATAATTTTTGAAGGCTGCAAGGTACCTACATAAATTTTTACAAAAGCATAATTTTTGGTATTTAATAGAAAGCTAACAAATGTAATTTACATTCTGTACGATACTATATCCCCCCCAAAACATGCTTCGTGGGATTAATGCTTCACAAAGTCGAGTTACGTGCTTTTTCCTATACCAATTTTGTGTGCTTTAGATCGGCATTTTCAACATTCCCGTTTCTATGGAGGATGTCCGTCAACGTGTTGTAATGCAAGGACGGCCACCGACTACCGGCGATCCAAGATCTAGGGAACGCCACTAGTCGGGGCCACCGCAGCGAATCCAAGACCGCATCACGGCACGTACGGATCTCCAGACACAATGCAGGGGTCGATCTCAAGCCACGAGAACCGAGGCAGCACCGATATTCCCCGATCTCACTGCCTCTGGGCAGATCACCGGGGCACGACCCCGCCATGGAGCCCCCGCTCCATGGAGCGCCGATACTCGTCCTCCCAACGTACCGGATCCAGATCCCCGCACAAGTCTACGAGGTACCGACATGACAGTTCCCCCAAGGACCCCGCATGCTGGGCAGTGTCAACACAAGCGGCCAAGTCCTCCAGCAACTCCAAGTTCTTCACAAAGGTACCCGCCATCAACGGACAGCCAACCCGAGATCTCTGCCGCAGTCCCCAGTTCCAGGGCCAATCGACCCTGTCTTTCCAATCTGGGAATCTATTTGGGAAACAAAACAGCCAGAGCACATGCGACCGGAGGAGAATATGCTCACGCTGGATGCTTTCCGCAACCAACCGTCGACACCAGCTTCGAACCGGAATTAACTCCACCCGAGCTACAACCTGGAGCAGGCGGGACACGGCTAGGACGTAATCTCTTCCAGATTGGCCAGAAGAAACCGCAGCTATCGGCACAGACGTGGCAGAAAGTATGCAACCTGGGCAACCGGTACGAGCTGCCGACGGACGGAGGGATGCTTCTACCAGGTGAAGCAGAGGCATAGTTTAGTGGGTTAGAAGGGGGTCTCGGGCAACCCCCTGGAAAGTGAATAAATGTCTAATCGATGTCTCTATATCAGAAAAAAAATTATGCGTAGAAACGATTAGCTATGTTAAAAAATTCAAAATTGTCCCAGTGCCTATTTTTACGCAAATTTATGCCAAAATTAGGATCGCCATTACAGAAAAATATAGTTTTTTCCACGTATCTCAACAACAAAGAAAAACAAAAATGGTTCTTCTAGAGCTTAGACCGCTGCCCTTCATATGTATTGTTGTGGCTTCAGGATCCAAGATGGCAGCCAAGCCAACATGGCCGCCTCAAAGATTTACAAAGTATAAAAGTGCTAAATGCCTGTTTTATTTAGTCGTATAGGATAAAATGAGAAAATCAAATTAAAAAGAATATATATCTTTGACCCTTAGAAACTCATATCTACCTGTTTGCTTAGTGAGTATATTTAACAATTCAATAGGGCGCCCAATTTGACCGCCTTCAAAATGTGTAAAACTTAGAAATTACCTTATATTGTCCTCAAATTAGGATGAAAATGTGAATGAAAGTAGCCGCGGGTATTGCGTTTGACCAGTATAAACACGCAGCTGGCAATTATGTTTGTTAAAATTTAAGATGCGGTCAATATGGCCACATTCAAAGGAATTAAATCTTAAAAATTTAAAAAAAGAAAAAACCTAAAAAATTAAAAAAAAAAAAAAAAAAAAGTGCAAATTAAAAATATGTCTAATATCATTCTTAGTAACTCAAACTGCTATTTTTGTTCCAGTTAGTAGTATTTCTTTTAAATCAAGTGTCGGCGAATAAAGCCGTTTAGATTTTGAACTCGGTGATTGATATTAGCCGCCATCTCATTTTCAAATAAGTTAACCAAATAAAAAAATACCCAGCTTGGGTTTTAATTGGGTCAAACGCACATTTCCAGGACTTTAATTCACCATTTTCATCCTATTATTTGGGGACAATATATCCTAAGGTTCCTTTCTAAGAGTTAACACATTTTGAAGTCGGAACAAATTGGCCGCCATATTGAATGTTAAATATACTCACTAAGCAAAACAGGCAGATATGAGTTTTCTAATGGTCGAAGACATATATTCCTTAAATTTCTCATTGTATGACATACGACTAAAAAAACAGGGATTTAGCACTTTTATACTTGTAGATCTTTGAGGCGGCCATGTTGGCTACCATCTTGGATCCGCAAGCAAACAACAATACTAAATATGCATGGCAAGCGGTCGTAATGGCTCTAGAGAAACAATTTTGTTTCTTGTTGTTGGAACGGTGAAAACTATTTTTTCTGTAATGGCGATCCTAAAATGTGCATAAATTTACCTAAAAAATGGCACAGGGACAGTTTTGAATTTTTAACTAAGTAATCGTTTACGCATTTTTCTAATATAGAGACATCGATTAGAAAGAAAGAAATTTATTCGAGGGGGTGCACGAGACCCCCTTCTACCCACTAAACTAGCAAGGACGCGGCAAGCTTCGCCTACTGTACCGTCATCAGAGGCGTCCGCCCCGTTTTTTTAAGGCAGCCATCGCAGACGCCAACATGGCCTTATCCTTCCCAGAGGAAGAGGAACAAGAGCTGGGCCTGGCATGCAGCAGGCCGACAGCCAACAAAAACCAGCCCTTTCGCCCGAAGCACGAAGAGCAACAAGAGGCAAGGGCCAGCGCAAGGACTTCGAACAGTCGCTAGCAGCAACGGCCCCACCACAGAAGCAAGCCCCCCAGAAGCAGGGGGACCCCGTGAGGACAAGAAAGACAAGAACCGCGGCCACCGCAAACAAGGGACCGCGGGGAGAGGACGCTGTAAGTGATATCAAGCCTCAGCCTCCCAGTCTCCTCCGGTGGGGTGGGGGGGAGGACTATATACTTCGGCCCCCAATGCTGGGGATGGTGGCTCGAAAAGTGGGTGCTCCAGACGTTGTCTTCAGGCTACCAGTTAGAGTTCACCAGTCCTCCTCCAAGATACTCCAGGAGACCTCACAGGAAAACCAAGGACAAGCCACGGCACTTGACTGCAAGAAGTCAGCAAGTTCTCCTCAAGAGGCGGATAGAGAGGTACCCCCGGAGCAGATAGCTTTTCCACTCTCCTTTCTTTCTCACCAGTCAGGGGACTGGCGACTATCTCAATCTCAAGGAAGAGACTCAACAAATACATACATAAATACATACATGACTTCATACTTTGGGAAAGGCCGCCTTTTTCACAAATAAATCAAGCCACCCCCAGTTCAAGATGGTAGGTCAAGGTCATGGCAGAGACTCAGGAGGCAAGGCGTATACGTCTTCATCTAACTCGACGATTGGCTGCTAATGGCACCGTCTCCAGAAATCTGTGGGAACAGACTACGACATGGTTGCCAACCTGGTACAACGCCTGGGCTTCATCGTCAACTTCAGCAAGTCATGCTTCAACCCTCCCAGAGGGTCCAGTTACTTGGAGCCAGGCTAACTCGCAAGGGGACCGAGTCCAGAGCTAATTCCAAGCGAACATCCTCATTCTGAAAGACGGTTGGTAGCCCTTCCCAGCTTCGCCAGTGGATGAGAATTGCTAGGCGTTCTCGCCAGCCTCAAGTCCATGCTGCCTCAGAGCATCCTTCGTATGCGGTCATCCCAGTTCACTACTGGGCAGCTTCAGAAGCCACAGGACAGCCTGTCTCTGCAGAAATAAGCAAGACCCACGGCCCACACGGGCCTGGATGGGGAAAGAGCATTGGGGGAAACAACAGTTATCCGGCAACAGGGTCTCTTTCTGGTGAGAAATACATCAATCTTCTAGAGCTATGGGCAAGTCATATCGCCTCCGCCGTCTCGGCTCAAATTCAGAGGCCAGACGGTCTTGTTGAAGTGCGACAAACATGTCGGTGGTATGTTACTTCAACAAGAAGGGAGGAGTCCGCAGCAGGTCCGTGTGCCTCCGGACAATTCTCAAGTGGGTGTCGCAGCCCAGATAATACCTCCAGGAGGCGCATCTCCCAGGGGCAGAGTAACAACGAGCGGATGCTCTTCCTGGAAGGCATCGGCGACCAAAGACAAGTCCAGAGTTCGGGGATCGTCAGTGGGAGTGGCCTTTTAACCCAACGGTGTGCCGAACGCTGTTCAACCGCCTGCAGAGACTGACAAAAAAGACTTGTTTATGGTTAGCAAAAACAGACAAACTGCGTGTTTAGGGTATGTTTTTTAGTCGGTGGACAATTGTTTAGGGTGCATTGGAAGTCCATGTTCCGCATCATATCCACCCTTGAATACAATTGGCCCCCCGGGAATTTGAGAGAAATTTCATATCTAAAAAAATTTCTCCTCCTGTCACTTAATGGCCGAAAGTCCATCAATAGGTGATTTCAAAGCCGTCTATTATAATTATAGCCTGGGCACTCGCACCACCTTCGAAGGTCTCCGTAGAGTTATGAATGAAAGCGAAATGCGTGCGCGTGATTGGCTGAATCGCTTCTTCGACTGGATTTCTGAGAAGTAGAAGTGGGATGAATAGGTTCTTGATATTCTAAATTTACCTAGTTGGACCAAAAATATGGATTTTAAAATTGGGTTTTTTTCAAGCTAGGGATGGGCGGCCCCAATTTCCGAACTTTGGGGGGGCTTAGGAAATAGGGTATAGGGTCTTAGGAATGAAAGTGTTAAGCCCTTCGTATACCTGAGCATTTTGTAACAAACACCGAAAGGGGGGGGGGTGGTTACCAACCCCCACCCCCATCGTGCTTTTCGTTACTGAACACCAGATTCCTGTAATTTGGTACCCAAGGATAGCTTAGAGTTTCTTCTTTCCATTGTAGCCAAAATAAGTACTAAATCGCCTTAATGACGTCACCATGACGGCATATGGTGAGGAAAGTATGAAAAATACTGAATATAGGGTGGGATGGAATGGAAATTGATTTTTCGCAATTTAAGCGAACTCCAAAACACCGATTATAGCCTCTAAAATCTGTCACTGGATTATATAAAACTAGCCAGTTCCATCAAGTAGAGTCAAAAAACCGGATGAAAATCTGATTTTTCCTAACCTTTTGGGCGAAAAATGAATTTTTCACCTGTGTGGTGTCTATGGAAATTGGCAGCAGTTTGCTGACATGCGAACTTTATGGACGTCATTCTGACTACGTTAATGCTAGGTATGTTGGTACTCAATTTGGTATCAATGGAAAGAGGAGGACCATAGCTATCTATTGTGATTAAAATCAAGTGTCTGTGGAGTTGTTCGTGTGTTTGGTTTGGCATGTTGGTACTACTCTTCCGAAGGGGGGGGGGGTGTGGGTGTTACACCTATCCATCAGTTTGGGATCACCCTGTATCTTACCTATACCCCGGTGGATGTTGTTTTTGGGTTAAAAGGGCGGAACATGTCAATTGACAAATTCACATGAGATTATTTGGTACCAAAAATGCGGGGTTTTAGCAAAGCCGGGGAAAAACCTGAAGGGGAGGGTGGTAACCCCCCCCCACCCCTTCGGTAGACGAGGGGTTTAATACCATTAGTAAATCGAACAATTAGGTTATGATAACGTAACTAAGATAATCATGGACCAGTCTTAAGAATTTACAGGGAAAAGTACACAAATCTTACGTGGAGCAGGAATTCAAACGGACAGCAGTGAAGACGAACACTGAGATCACTATGTGGTAGTGGGCAGCCCTGCCATGAACCTCTTACAGATCAGCGTTATTGCCAGGGTTCACTGCGAATATTAATGCACTTCGATCACAAGATGAGACGAGTCTGTCATTCTTGACACTGAGGATACGACACCTATGTCTATACAAGAGCATGGTATCTTAGTAGTAGTAGTATATTTATTAAATCACACTCTTTATACAAAGAATAGTCCAAATTGGCTTAGAGTGATATACAATTAAAGACAACACACAATCTATTCAGAGAATCTCAGAGCCTGCTATGTGAAACACAACCACGACGGACGACCAGTGCTAGTGTTGGGTTATGAACGTTTTGGTTGCATCCATCATACCTTTGCCATGTTCTAAGGGTGTGATCATACACTAACGCGTTCGTCACCTTATAAGGATTAAAAAAGTATCTGCCTAGGTTTTACCTTAGGTAAACGCGGTATAGCCCCATAATGGTCAAGGTCACCCTGGGTAAATGCTTGTTGACAGTGGTGTCAAATGATTCCTTGTGTCATCCTGAAACAGGAAAATGAATTTTAACTGATTTGGTAATAACACCATTGCGACATCATGTGGGAAAGCTTTGGTGACCATAGACCATGGTCGACTATGCATTTTGTAATTAGCCAACTAAATGTCAAACACATATCTATTTAATAATACATTTTTGGATCTGTGAGACAATACAAACAACTTTCACCAGTTTCAACAAAATATGAGCATGGGAAATTTTACCCAAGATGACCTTGAACTACTATGGGGGCTATAGCGCTTTAACTAATTAAGGTCGGAACCTAGGCAAATATAAGTTTTTTCTAATCCTTTTAAGGAGCCGAACATGTTAGTGTACATTAAAACCACAATTGACTCGATTTTACGTTCCCTGGGGGCAGCAGTCCAAAAATCAATTTTTAGCACAAAAATTCTACGGGAACTACGGGAATTGACATTCCAAACCACACTAATAGTTCATTGGTGGAATTCGAAGACTTCAGCATCAGAAGCGGCGATAGCAGCATGATAGCGAGAACGACCATGACAGCTGTGAGTTATACCTTCACAGAGAACCAAATACAAAGCTGTGTAAAAATAGAACTCTTAATAATTAAATAAATAAACAAAATTTTTACCTAAATTAAATAAAATTTTACCTAATCAAGAAATTTTACCTATTACTAAGTAAATCTTACCTTAATTATGGATAAAACGGTTCTATTTTTCCATTAGAGATTGTATCTTTTTTCTCACTTGTTGATCTTATAGCGATAGTGAAATAGACGTGGCCAGATTACCAAACATTTCTTGCGTTTAGAACAGTTTTCATGTTGCCAAGTGTGAACTTGCAATATCCGGGGTGGATGTTCCGGTGGGGGGGCCCCAACATGGGAAGTAGTATGAGTATGTTGTGCGCCGGTCCTTAAACGGCAGACATCGGACACTTTATAAAAGTCTTTTGGTAAATCAAGTTATTTTTGTGATTAAAACGATTCCGGGATTGCGTTTTATTTCAATGAATAAGGTTGGGGACTGAAAATGCAAGGAAATACACATCAAAGTTGTGCTTGAAATGACCTGTAAAAAACATTTTCAGACTGGTTCCATTTCCACCTTATTATGTTATCATTAAGTAAGTTTCTGAGATTTTACTATATGACCTTACATTTCACTATTAAAACAAAAAATATTTGGTTCTGACAAGGAAAGAGAAACTACTGGAAATGTTCACTGAATTCCAAGGTGAGGTCCTCAGGTGGCTGGTTTCATTTATTGGTTTTCCAGACACAATAATGTATGACGTTTTGTCCAATATATTAATAATGTACTGAAAGTTGGTACTCATAAGGAACGCATATTTACGTGGCCTAATCCTCCTCAGATTAATTAAGAGATTCACACGACCTCGCTATTCATGACACTTTATCCCCTATTTGATTGTCTCCAAAACAAATGATCGATAGCGTGTCTCAAGACTGTACGACAATCTATTCAATGGCATCTGGTATGAATCCGTTAACATATTGATACAAAAAGGGTTCATGTTAATTGGGTTTAAGAGCACCTTCATTGCTGAACAAAGTGAGCATTTAGTTTTGATCTCAACACATCTCTCCAGAGATACTCCTAAATCTCGGAAAATATGCGTTTACTGACAGGAATAAAAAAATCAGACTACATGCTCTAGTCGAGGGTGAAAATAATGTCACTTGGATAAAAGCATGAAACTTGGCACAAATAATCGAAACACAGTCTAAACAGTTCAGGGGTGGAGCCAAAATTACTCTCTATAGTATAGCAATGGTGCTGACAACACATTTCCTAGCACCGCGTACATTGGATGACTATGGACCAATGATATTCAAGACAAGAATGTATTTTAGTATCTAAACTTCACAAGACAAAATTGCAGTTGCTAGGAACATATTTTCATTAGCAACCAGTTAGAAAATTGCATGTTGCGCCCAGGATATCTTATGAACTACAGCACTAGTTAATTATAAAAAAACCGTCTCTAATCATTTCACTCTGTACAATTATCAGCTGCTAAATATCATAGTTCCTTGTTTGTGTTCATCTCTGAGCAGTCCATCTTCCTTGCTATGTCTGATGGGCAAATAACAATGAGTGTGAAATGAATGCCCCTATTGAATATTATTTAATCATATATCCTCATATATCCATTATTTGTTTATATGTATAGTTTTTATTTGTATAGTTTCTATTTGGTGATGGAAGATTTGATAATGGTCAACAAACCTATCTACCCCTAGCCCTGCATATTTCACCAAATAACCTCCCAAGTATGAACTCACCTACCTCTGCATCGCTTCAAAATGGCAAGCCGTTAAAATTCACCTACCAGGAGACTGGTCTAAATGTGTCCTTGCAGCTAGACACACAAGAACATTGACACATCCCACTGATAGATAGCAAATCCAAAGTTTAGATAGGTTTTGTTCCCATGGCATACACAGGGGGGCAAGGGCAGGGGCTGTGGCCCCACAATATTGATTTCGTCGGTTGAGAAGAGCCCGCGTCGGTTCATTTGAAAAATTCAGGTTGTGGCGCTTGCAGGCCAGTTTGCCATGTAAATTAGGTTCTAAGTTCTATGGTCCCGTGATGCGACAACTTTCCGACAAGTAAATTTTACAATCGTGCATGATAGCCCACAGAAGACATTTAAAAGCATTAAAAACCACCACAATTTCTACAGGGGGCTTTGCACCTGGATGCCCAGCCAGGGGCCCTAACGCAGACCCTGGCCTACTGTTTGTCCCCGTGAACGAGGGGGGCCGTATTCTAACCTACAATCGCAGCAATCGCCCTTACTCCATCCACTTCACCCGCTTCAGTGCATCCTCCATCTCAACCCAACCCTCCTTACTCTCCTCGTTCTTTCACGTCTCTTTGGTGGTCCCTCCTTTAAAGAGACATGAGGAGGATTCCAGAAAGGAAACTCCCCCAATTTTTCTCCAACCCCGTTTTTTTTACATATTGGCATGTTTACCATGTTTGGATCACACCTGAAGTGAATAAGCCAAATACGCGTCTTTATGTAATAAGATGATGATTAGTTAGTTTCTGTCGTGCCACGACAGAAAGTTAAAGACATGGTTTCGATGAGGGAACGCTACGATAGCAGGACAAGTTCCCAAAACAAGGTTTGCGGTTTTTTTTGCACCTGTCACTGCCAAAAACCTTCGAAAACCGTTCTCGGTAGGTGGTCTACAAAAAATTACGATCCAGTGAATTTGAGAGAAAATTGTATACTAAAAAATCTCCTATCACTGTACTTTAAAACACGTTCACCATCCCTCCCCAGCACGAGGCCACTGCCCATACCAACGTACAACATTCGCCTTCGACACCGGCCCAACGCTTCTTTCAACCCAACTCTGATCAAGTCTTCAGTATTCTTCTTATCCATCAACTTCAACCACTCATCGCCTCTTACATCCTCAAAAAAAAGCCCACATGTCTCACTCCCATAGAACATCACTGACCTCACATGACCTCTTATACACCATTCCTTTCCTCGTCAAAGGAAATCTTTTTCCCAGTTGCAACCCCCATTCCTTAGACTTCACCCACCCAAACCGTACTCTAGCGCCAGAGCTGCCCCGCACCATCATTATTTACCCTATCCCCAGGTACGAGAACTCTTCACCGATTCCACATCATCACAAACATTTCCAACCGTTCCTAGTCCATCTAGGAAGGACGTAGAGGGTAAAAGAAAATCAGTGTGATGTGTGTAGTGTGGGAAATGGATTCATGAGAGATACAAAGATGAAGAGGGCTGACCAAAGCTTGGCAAGAGTTTTGTGTGAATAAGATGTGAGAAAAGGGCTGGCTGGAGGGGGGTGGACAGGTAGTCCATCCAGAAGGACCCTTGTTCCTCCCTGTGTCCAAACCCATGTGACCTAGCCACCGAGCTACGCGATCGTGTTTAGGTCAGTGGACCAACCCTCCGCCACGACACATCACACTGAATTTTCTTGTACCCTCTTAATGCATACACATGGGTAACCATCACCATCAATTTTGTCTTCCCAAGATTAACTTTCAGACCTTACTCTCAAAAGCCGCCTTCCATTCCAAATTCTTCTTCCCTTGTCACACTCATCAAAACCAACTCATAGCATACAACGTCTCGCTCATCAAACCGTCTCTTGCACTTCCATATACCACATAAATTACCAAAAAGCAAAATATCAACGGCGAACAGTTATGAACCTGATGCACCACCCACTTGTGCCTCAAACTACTCAGACAACTCAGACCCCATTTTCGAATTCTTGTCTTGTCTCATACAAACTCATCAACGCTTTTCCATTGCTCGGGTATACCTTTTTCCTCATCGCCCACTCCAACACTGTCCCCAGGACTATCAAATCCCTTCTCCAAATCCAAGGTTATAAAAACTATAGATGAAAAATCTCAATTTAATTCTCTACCGACACCAATACAAATAGCTATTGCACGCTTGGACTCTCAAAAAGCCGCCTTCCATTTGCCCAAACATTTCCTTCAGTCCCTACATTGTCTCACAATCATCAAAAACAAATCATCAGCATACAACGTCTCGCCTCATAACCGTCTCTTGCACTTCTCCAAACACATAAATTACATAGCATATATCAACGGCGACAGTACAGAACCTTCATGCACACCCACTTTCGCCTCAAAATCCTCAGACAACTAAGACCCCATTCGAACTCTTGTCTTCGCTCCCTTCATACACAACATCACCGGATCTAATCATTACTTCTGGTATACCTTTCTTCCTCATCGCCCACTCCATCACTTTCCCCAGGACTATCACTGCCTTCTCCAAATCCACAGGTTATAAAACTATCGCTGAAAATCTTTCAATTAATTAACTTACTGAACCCAATACAAATAGCTATGCACGCTTGGACATGGATGGAATTGCGAACACATTTAATGAACAACGTGCAAAGTGACATAAACAATGCTACTTAGGTTGGTTAAAGTAAACTAGCGCTGAAGCGCAATTACATAAAGAAGCAACAAACCAATTCAAAGCGGATTTTCACAAGGAGCAGTATCAGGAGAATATACCTCCAATACCTATAGACAGCAAAATACCTGAGGTTTTTTTTTCCAAACCGGAAATCAAAGTGAGACACTCCATAAAACCTCCCTATTTCAAGTAGATTTCCGCGTGCAGAGATGTGCACATGACTCCAGGATCTGAGCTTTCTACGAAATTAAGTGCAGGAGCAAAATATCACACAGGATGCCTCATCAAACCTGTACAACAGAAACAGTGGAATGGGCCAACAGGAGCGAGAAACCTTAAGTGAACAAACATGTAAAAACATTGCATTAGGTGCGCTGATATCCTGCATTGAGGAGAGCAGACAAGTTGGGAAGTCAAAAGGTGTCAGGCTTTCATGATCTTAACAAGCTGTATACAGAGTGGCTGGATTGGCTTTGTGGTGTTGTACTTCAAGAGTAAATAGTACGCAACTTCAAAGACCAGATCCTCATGCATCTCCAGAATGAGAGTTATAAGAAAAAGAGAGATGCGTCATCGGCATATGAGGATGGCATAGGCAATGGTCATGGACAAAGAAGGATATGAAACTGATCAAGATGAGCAAAGTGTCAAAGTGGATAGGATTCGACATCATGACCTTTTAACAGGGTCATTCGCAGGGTTTGACTGCCTTGACCAGGAGCAGTCAAGTGGAATATTGCGCTGATGCCGCAGTCACTGTTGTCACTAGGCGGCATATCAATGGGTCAAATATTTAAGATCAAACCAACAACAAATGCATTATGCAAACCAGTGCTTCATCAATTGCCCAGCTACTTGTGTTCACTGCTTAAAGGGCGCCGGGACTATGTAATTACCCCAAGTTATCACAGCAAAGACCATGAAATGCCTGCAGCTGTCCGTTTGCATGGAACTTAGGTCTTCATGTTAATAATCAAACGGGCAGTTGCGGTAACCTTGTTGGTTGATTGTGTCAACATCATGATCGTACGATGGATACTACTTTATTATGAAATAATGTATGTGAAATATTATTACAAGATTGCTACAATTTATCAATGTAGCTGCAAACAAGATATGAACACAATCCCTACATCCATGGTTCAGTTCATGGTAAAAGTTTGTCATTTATAGGAACGCTACAACTGAGGAGGGTAACTCGACTGGAGTGATGATACCGACCATGGTTTCACCCATCTCAGGGCGAATTTAGAGGGGGTTTTCTGTTGTTAATATTGGCGATCGCGGAGCGCAGGCGACCCGGGAAATGGCGCCCCCTCTTTTGAAAAATCCTGGATTCGCCTGATCTTTGAATGGACTTGCCAATCATTACAATGAAATAAAGCCTACAGGTCTGCCATCAAACCCGGCAATTAATATGATAACCAGAAACAGAAAGCTAACACCACCAATTCCAGGTGCTAAGATCTATTTTTTTATTGTAAATGTTTTGCTGTGTTTAATATTTTGTTATATGATTGACACATTTATTTCCTTAATATGTAGTATTATTTGACATGCAGTGTTGCTGTAGTGTATTTAAGGGAAAAGTCACATTTTGGGGTGCATTTTGGACGCCATCTTGATTTTGAAACAAGTGAATGACACAAAATGGGCACATATTTGATCAGGGAATATTCTTTCGTACAAAATGGATGGTTATCCATTTATTGTTGCTATAATGTATTTAAAAGAAATATTATATCTGGTGCCCATCTAAGTCACCAGTCGTGGAAGGGGCCATTTTTTATATTTTGGGACCAATCAGATTGTGTTTGGGGTCTATATAGGGAAGTTACCAAGTTGATTTGGTTTAGTTATGGGGTAGTAACAAAGGTATGTGGTGGTATCCAGCCAGGTGGCAGCTACCATAATGCCTGTTGTAGGGTAATTTTGGTTACCTAGCACCGTTCTAAGGTAAGTGTTCAATATTTGGATCACCTGAAAATGATTCAGTATGGGTGAAGAATAATTGTGCCAAGTCTTATGCTTTTTATCATTTCTGAGCGAATAGGTTGCCTTATGTTGCATCCCCCGCCAGACATAAAAAAATTTTACTATAGCCGGGCATCAATTAAATCCCAATCGTATGATATTTTTTGATATCAAAAAAAAAGTGTAAATTGTACAAACATGGAAGGGAAATTGTTCTTTTCATACTATCATTGATAATACAGCAAGAAAAAAGATCAACTTTCTTTTAATACGTCACGAGGTGTAACTTATAGGCCCCCAAAACCTTTCTTTCAATGCAGTGAGTTGTTATCAAAAACTACTTGTACAAACATGATGAAAATTTCTTTTTTGATAATATCTTGATAACATTACAGAGAAAAGTCCAATTATGTTTTCCATAAAGTTATTATAATTTCCAATTTTACATTTTCAATGATTATCAGTATGGGTAACTTCAACTTGCACAAACATGAAAATTTATCTTTTGATGTTTTAATTGATACTTGATTCACTGACACGCAAAACGGACACGCAACGGAAGAGTAACTTTATGTTAATGGTGTCATTGCAAAATCAACAATGAAAATAAACTTCATCTTTTGAAGTCAGTGATTTTACTTTCAATGTATTAGGAAATTACAGTGAGGAACCTTGGTGGCAATATGATTGGCTTGGAGGAATGTGTTTTCGTGTTACGAACAAAAACGTCTACAAAATGTGGTCGACCAACTGTCTATTGAGTCAATTAAGTAAACAGGTTTTCTATGGCCTATCAAAAAGGCTGGACCTATTACTCAAAAAGGTTGTAGCAAATGTTTTTTGGTGATATGCTTCCAACTGAGGGAGAAAACATTAATATGAAACGGATCGAGATGGGGTCACCGTCCTTAAACAGTTGCTATGCACTCTGCTGTGGTTTATTGTGGAAAGGAAGGGGAAGGGGATGTGGGGACGTAAAGGGCAGTATTAAAGGTGCAACGGAGGATTTCACATATCAGGTGTCCAAAAAATATCGAAAGTATTGATTTTAGCGTGGATGTAAATCGTTCATACAAAAATCCCTATCTGAAAGGATTAAGCTGATAAAGGTTTATGGTACAAAAATGTGAAATTTCTATTTGTGTATAGGAGCAAATACAAATCAGCCTATGTTTTCTATTGAAATATAAGCAAATCAAAATCGCCAATTTTCCCCAAAAAAACTAAAAAATTAAAAAATACAAGAAGAAATCTTTTGAGTGTCTGATTTACTCTTATGACACAGTATTTGGGGGCTTCAAAATCTCTCGTTGCAACTTTAAGGCTTTCTGGTATAGATATCATGGGGTTCACAAAAACTACTGAACTGGTATGTAATGGAAGTTTTCTACGTTCAGTATTCTTTAAGGAATTTTGCATTTTTTTCTTGTGTTGTAAACAAGTTTACACATTGTCCATACATTTTTGCAACTATAGTAGTTTATGAAGAGAACTTGCTTCGAAATCCGATTATTCCCGCGGGCTGCCATCAGGATGTATGAAGCAACGCATGACGATGTGCTGCAAAATAGTGTCTGTACCTCGCTCTTCCAGTGACAGCTAGCGGCGCGCCGATCGCCGTGGCTAATTCTTGGAGGAAGCGAGGGTGCCCTTCTCGAAGGGACTAGCAAATACCGCTTAAAATTCGCGTTTACAAGCACCCGTGCGTGTTCGAGCAATGTCGAAAGCCGGGACAGAGAGAAAATCTAACTGATTCGATGGGCCTTGGAACGCTCTTTGTGTGAAGTTGTTATCAACCCAAAAGATCCCCACTGTCCTTCTCCCCACGGAGAACTACCGAATCATAATACATGCAGGCGCCAGAGAGCCGGATTGTAAAAGGTAACCAAAGAGTTCGTCTTTGTTACCAGTTAAAAAAGTATAGTAACTACCACAACCTATATGGTTTCGGAGTATAAGACAAAATATGGACATGTCAAAGGTCATCCCCAAAGGTTAAGATCTTTACTATTGCACCGATTTCTTTAACAATGGTATCAGATTGTTCACCTGCATAACCACAGATTGCACAAAACAGTTGGCACTTTCTTTTCTATTTGGTTATCGAGATAAATGACAAACATGTCATATGCTATTAACAGCTTTAAAAATATGTAGACAAATATTTTTGTTGCAGTCTTTGCGGAAGATGAACAATTTTAGACCATAACAATTAATTTAACTAATTTTGTGCGATAATTATGAGTATCAGATGTGCTGTAAAACATTCTTGTAAGTATTGATGGGGACCCTTTCAATGACAGACATTAAACATATATTGAGGCACGCTGTTGACTCGTCATGGAATTCAACGTTTAAATTAATCTCGGTGAACCTGACCAATGTGTTCTCGGGGAGACAAATTGAGTAAAGTGAGCCCAGTTTATTTTGGGGAACCTGTAATTTGCGCTGATGGAAGATGTTGAGGTGTCAGCAATCGTCATGTGACATTGTAAAAGAGCTGAGCAGAGATTCTTCCGTAACGTCTGATTGAGGTACTGGGATGACTATAGAGAAGTTTTTGAGTCTTCCCCGTCCTGTCGCCTATATGTTTTACAGATGAAATTACATGTACCGTGACATTATTTGTAAGTCCTGCAAGATGCTGTTGATAGGAAGTGTCCTCTCGAGCTTGATCCCTAGATAAGTCATTGAGGTTGGAAGTCCAGCGACTTACATTGTGTAACATTTAGCTCCCATTTCGTTTCCTTGTTCAAGTACAAGGCTTCAGACTGTAATTTAGTGCGGCAGCATGAGGTGAAAAGGGGACTTAGATTTCTACTACCATGTCCGGATAATAAATTTGCCATCATAGCTAATTGATCATTGGGTTGGTGTAGTTCATAATACGTGATTGACCAAATTTTAAGTTTGGCACTTTACATAAGCAGTATTTTCCAAAATGGCCGCATTTTAAAGGTAATAGCGCTATTAGTGTCGAAATACATTTTGTCTGGGTCAATAGGTTCAATATACAATTGTCAGAATTGTCCTGATCATGAACCATTTTATAAGTCCCCTCTATTTTTTCAAGATGGCCGACATCTCACTAAGAAACCGTATATTTCTGATTTTAACCAGAAAATGATTTTGGTGTCAAAATGAGTGTTTTCTGGGCAAGGAATACATTAGACCTATTCTCAAACTGTAAGAGAATATAGAAAGGATTTCATTTGCATATGTCACTTTTTTCCAAGATAGCCCAACTTTTTTAAATACAAAGTACCCAGAGTGTAACGTTTCTGCAATGTCAGCTTATGGGCAAAGTGACGAAATAATTAATCCTAATGCTAATAATAATACCAACCCCATCTTCAGTAACCCCCCCCCTACATACTTCCTAACTGCGCTGCCCTATGACGAAAACCCCAAATATTGACTACCAACAGTTGTACACGTGACCATGACAATTTAAGTGTTCGAAATTCTCGGCACATCTTATCTTGACATTTTCTCTGAACAAACCAATAATAGGTTCTATTAAGCGATACAGCCAACTAGCAAATTCCCATGCAATTCCAGATTATGTTTGGGGTGAATATTTTTAATTGAACATCCTTGACCCAAAAAATCTGTAATAGTTGACACTCACAATCATCTTCATAGGCTAAATAATCAGAGATTAAATTTTGTGTCAATAAGGTGTCAGCCATCTTGGAAAATGTCCGACAAACATGCCTCGTTTGTTAGTTTTGGGAATAGTTTTTATTGAAATCCTGCCAATAAAAACAATTTTTCACACCAAAAATTGTCTTCTGAGGTGCCTTGCCTTTAAGATGGCTGCCATTTTGGAAAATGGCGGGTATGGCAAATTGCCACCACTTTTATTTTTGTCATCACCTGTTGTCAGGAACCCACATCCTACGGCACTTTTGGTAGACGTTTCATTTAGAATCCCATGGATGCCAAATGAGTATTACAATTGATTCCGTCATGGTCTCAGTCGCTATACGGAATGAATGGTACCATTTTCATCCATGAAACCTCTATATGAAACGTCTACTTCAATTTTAGCTATGATGACAATATTATTATCCGGCCCCGTGTAGCCTCCTAACCTGGTTGGTGGCTGCAGCACTACTTGCTCTCTGTCACCTTCAGTCTCCACTGGGTATGACATGTTCAATCCTATTATGCATGGAATTCTCATCAATACGGAAAATTCCTATATAACTTCCAGGCCCTTGGGTGTTTGTTTTGTCTGAAAAAAAAAAAAAACTGGTTTTTGATGTTGCAGATAATTTGTGTTATGTTCCTGTGCTTGGATAAGGATTGTTTGCTTGTGAAGGATTCTGGTGGTGAGTGGATGCCTCCTCTCACCTACTGATTTTGATGTTTTCATCATACATCATCATGATTAGTGTATCGTGCTAGCTTTCCCCCCACCCTTTGGTAACGGTATTTTCACAAGAACTTTTCGTCTTGTACTAGTTATTTATTTGATACGGTCCGATCCGGCCTGTAACACGTATTTTTCGAGAAAATAAAATAAATCTAATAGTATTTTGAATACCATTAGTACCTAAAATTATTAATTATATGAATATGAAAGCGGAAGGAAATAATGCGCCCTGTGTTGGGGTCGAACCACCCCGCAGAAAAGTTTAAGATCACGAATCTAGGACTTAACCGACTGCGCCACGCGGGAGGTTTTTTTAGTGTTGAAAATATAATACTTAACCTTACCTACTAAATTGTTTTTAAAAAAATTTAAAACCCAAAAATTTCTAATTTACACTTTGCGTAGGCGAATAATGATTGATTGTAAAAATCAACACTATTACTCCAACTAGGTCCAATTTTGGTATAATTTGAAGAGAAAAGAGCACATTTTCCCTTACCTACCATCATCTAGATGATATCTTGAGTGTAAAATTGTTTTGGTGACGTTTCCGAGCATCTGAATGCTCCGGACGTCTTCCGAAAACGAAGAAGAACGCGCGACAAAACATGTGATCTCACACTGTGATGGCTCTAGATTTCTTCGTGACGTCATGGGTCCATTAAATAAAATATCAATCCTTTTTCGCTCAGATGTATGCTGTTTCGTACGTTTTTCAGCGTTTCCAACCCTGTGAAACCATTCTAAGGCGTTCCATGCGATACAATGTCAAAATGTTGGCTACATCATAGATATCTGGGGCATTTTAGGTCATTCCTGGTATTTTCTACTAAAGTAATTGAGCGAGTTTCTTCAAAGCCCTAGTCATGGCTGCGCCACATACGGTGGTTCCGGCAACATTGTCGTCTAGCCAAGTCCTCGTCATAGCCGTTGGAGATAGTACCAGGAAGGAATTACTTTTATGTTTAAATGCATACTTCACAAAGAGAAAAAACATGGGTTGTTGAGGGATTCATATTGCGTTATCGGAGGTATTGTTTGAAACATCACCAAGCAGTTCGTTCTGATGCAATTCACTAGGATTTGATGAAGAAATATTGAACCTAAATTTTAAATGTATGTTGATTACAATGTGGACAATGTTAGGGAGAAAAACACATTATTCATTCATACCTTAGATGACTGTCTATCTTTTCTCGCTTTCGCTGATTACTGCCAAATCGTCTTACTGTACATAAATTTGCTTAATTAATCAATTATTTAGTACAAATAACAGTATAAACGAACTTTGAGTCAGACCCAGAAGACATTTTCGCCCTTAACCTGGTTTATCGAAGGCGAGGGTTGTTATCCCCTTCTATTTTTTTGGCACTCTACCATAAACCCTTCTTATTTCTGGTGCCCTGGTGCCAAAATGTTTATGTTTATTAGTCAATGAATCTTTGAAGCAAAACACGTACACCCGGGATATAGATACGGTACGGAGCGATATTTAGGTAATGAATACGGTTGGCTATCACCCTTTTTATATGGAGAGTAGTTAGCAAAAAATGAGTATACGGCAGAATTCGCAATATGCTTTTAGGCACTAACTGATCCACAGGGTGTACCAACATACCTTGTATTACGTCCGAATACGTCCCAAGTCCCGCAAGAATACCGTATATTTGGAATTATTTTGATACCATATAGGAGGAAGACACTCCAATCTATCATGTGGTAACAATTTACGGGTCTTGGATATTTAACATGTAAATTCCAGGTGGGTACCACCCATCCCCCGATCTTCGGGTGTGATGTTACAAAAATGGTATACGAGAGTTTAACGCCTATTTATAACAATTAATAGGTCCGTTTAAGCTACTAATAACTCGGGCGGGGATGAGGGAACTGATTAGATGATACGAGGGTGTACGCTAAATACCATTTATTATACTGAAAGGAACAAAGGTTATACAAATTATTTTGCTGGCTCATTTGTTCAAGCCACTGTCCAGTGATCACCATTAATCTAGGGACAGTCTGCTTACTTTAAATCTGCCGACCAGCAATCTGATAAACCCATTGAATTTAACTTGCGCTAGTGTTTGTTGAACGACAGTCACGGAGTACTATGGCTGCAAAACCTGCTACCACCCACTGGAAAATACAAAACTAACAACGATATTGCTCGCCGTAAATTTTGTGGTGTGTTCCCCGTTCCGTTTCTACGGTTTTCTTAAGTGCATGACACAGGTACCAGATTCTCAAGTGTGGTACGAACCATTCTTTATGGCCTGTGCTTTTCATGTACAAGAATCGATAACAATTGTTAATTCGTATGCGAACGTGGGGACCAAAGCCGACGAGAAGGATTTGGTTCCGAATTGCAGGTACCAGTAATTAATAGTCTTTTTAGAGTAGGGGGCATATGATTTTGTATTTCTATTCGACCTTCTTGTATGAAGTCGTTTCTCTGAGTTCACCCTAACGAGTGCTCAATCCCAATACGGGAGAGCGAATTAAAAAAATTATTATTGAGGGCACTCTAATTCAAAAGGTTAGTCTGCCTGAACAAATATGTCCGTTTAATGGATAATACTATGCACGCTCTCCTTTTGGGGATTGACACTATCGCTTGAGCAAAGCCTCTATTCTGGTACCGGTCTTGGATTTGACACGGAGATTGTAGATACAGCCGCTCTTGGGGTTGTCCAAAAGCAGCCATCCATCCATATATATATATATTTTATAGAATAATCTATAGATATATAAATAATCTATATTATTAAGGAGAAGTTACCTAGACAAAGATTGTACAGAGGGCAAATTTTTAAACTGATCCAATCCTGTGAAAAGTATACACGTTATTTGTCCAATAATAGGAATCTGAAATTATAGTTTGTCCTACCACACCTACAGTTTCCAGATTTTAGGTTCAAACCAGCAAAAATCACTAAAAAGTCAATTTTCAGTATA
>JAMKCH010005242.1:0-106664 GCA_023653785.1 Ophioderma brevispina | reverse complement strand
AACCAGACCGAAGATTGGCCTCTCAAAGAAACCATGAAACCCCTACCAATAAAAAAACGCGGGAAAGAGCGCCTTTTTGATTGGTGGCTGCCACTAGCCCGCCGACATACACGATGTTTGAAAGGTCACCACATTGACCTAAATACCCACAGGCATATCAACAAGTGAAATTACATTGGCGCCTTTCAACCCCCCTGAACACTTCTAAGCCAACAACCCAATGCGAGACCCCCTGCATGCTTCTAGTGAGCAATTAATGTTTTAATTAGACAAGGCTAATTAATAACACTAATTTAATTTTCTAAGTTGGGAAACCTTGTGCAGTACTCTGTCTGGGGCACCAACACTTCTTACAACAATTTTCAGTTGTCTTAATCATTTACAGATAATAATATACTGTTATCTATGAAGAATGTATTCTTCCCTTTTCCCACAAGTATCACACGCTTTAATGGTAATATTAATTAAATGCCACCCACTCAATTATATACTTAGATATATTCCTATTATTTCTAGTTTTGGCTCATGAGAGATACAAAATGAGATCAACCCATCTCAATTTAAGTTGATCACCCATATGCAAAATTGGTCCCTCAGATTTTCCAAAGAGTGGGTTCAAAGTTGTGTTAGCATAATGCATTTTTTCCTGTGAAGTCTTAGACAATTTTTTTCATTTGAAGAAGGGGAAAAGAACATTCAAACGTAGGCTTTTCTTTACTTACTTCAACTTCAGGACATAGAAAAGTACGGGTACATATTCCAGAAAACTCTCACAATTTTTGAAGACGTAAATCTGGATAACTTCAAAATTCATTTAGTTATTTGTCACTTCCTTGGAGTAAAAATGCACATAATCAAGGCCAATTCAAGGTTATTTTCATGGTAAAAAAAGCTCAAACCCCACTTAAATGTTCTTGTGTTAGTGGAAATTATTTGTAGCGTAATCTGTGGCTTATTGTAATTCACAAAATTAACATTAACAAAATGGATTATCATCTTTTATGAACTTTTGGAATTAAGGTATTTTAGGTAAGCATTTAATAAGTAAACACCCAAAACGTATTATTTAGGAGGTTGTATCAGTTTATCATTCTCACAGAAAATTGCTGACCCATGTTTGGATTTACCTCATTGTTTCCAGCAACCACAATTAATTCTATGGCCTTTCAAACTTTCTTTGCCTAATTTATCATTATTGATATATTGTCTGAAATTCCCCTTTCACTGCCACTCTTGCACAGAGCCATGTACTGTCACTACTTGATACAACTAACAAATGACAATGCCAATTCCCTTAGAAAATTAACTGTCCCAGCTTTTGCAGGCATGTATTCGAATGGCTGTCCATTCTATATTACCAAGCGTCGTAGTATATCCTACGTCTATTGCAAGCTCAATTTAACTTGGTCCCTTTTGGGGTGGGACAGTGGCCCAAATCTGAACTTGAACCCAAAAATTCACTTTGAAAATCTCTTAATACTAATAATAAAATAATCATAAACGTGGTGGTGTTGTTCCTTTAGAGTGCTATTAAAGAATTTTATTATTAAATAGTCCACAAGAATTGAACCAATTTGCCATCAATATCAACATTAACAAATTGGCAACCAATCTCTGCAACCTTGACCTCTTATTTATATGGGAGTTGCTTCTCTAAATTTGCAGGTTCTAATCATTATTTC
Source organism: Ophioderma brevispina (assembly GCA_023653785.1). Lineage (NCBI taxonomy): Eukaryota > Metazoa > Echinodermata > Ophiuroidea > Amphilepidida > Ophiodermatidae > Ophioderma > Ophioderma brevispina. The sequence goes on along the minus strand of JAMKCH010005242.1, from coordinate 104,982 downwards.
ATTTAACAAAAAAACATTTCTAAAATGTTTTTTAAAACATCAATCCTATACAAATTTCATTTGACCCAGTCAATGTAGTCCCATGATTTTCGTTCTAAAAAACTTCCATTCCTGTAAATTTGGTACCAACAGGGTAGCTTAGAGTTCTTCTTTCTTCTCTTTCTTCTTTCCTTGGTATCAAATACGTACCAACACCGCCATTATGACGTCACTATGACTTCATAGGTTTGAGGAAAGTATGACAATACTGAATAATAGGGTTAAAATTGATATTTCGCAAATTAGGGACTCAAACACATTGTTTTATGAAAGGGAGGGCAATAATGCTTTCATTATATCAAACTTAGTCATTTGCCATCAAGTATAGCCAAAAACCGCATGAAAAAATCAGATATTCCTAACATTTTTGGCAAAAAATTGATTTTCCCCTATGTGGGTATCTATGGAAATTGACCATTTTTCTAACATGCAAACTTTTATATGAACGTCATTGGGATGGTGGGGGGGGGCGTAATGCTAGGCATGTTGGTACTCTTTTGTAATCATTGAAAGAGGAGGACCATAGCTATCTATTGGTACCAAAATCAAGTGCCTTGTGATATTTCTGTGTTAGCTAGGCATGTTGGTACTGTCTCTCCAAAGGGGGTGTTGTTGCCACCTCCTCCCCCCATTTATCACTTTGGGGTCACCCTGTATCCTTCCCATACCCGCCGGTGGGATGTTTGTTTTTTGATGAAACGGAGCGGAAGATTGTCAATTGACAATTTACATTAAATAATTTTTGCACCAAAAATGGGGGTTTTAATAATCGGGGAAAAGAACCTGAAGCTTCGGTTAGACGAGGGTTAATGATGTATCTATAATTATTATTGGGCCGCGTGACCCACTTTGATTAAAGACTTTCTACACTTAGTGCTCGTTTGACTGGAATCTACACAAGATAGTCCCAAAAGTGTTGTCTTTAATTTATGCAACACTAGTTAGTTTGAATCTATTCTAATTATATATATGATATAATATATATATATATATATTATATTATATTCTATATAATATATATATATATATATATTGGAAAAGATATTAATAAGAATTTAGAATTCAACAAATTGATTTTTAACCTAGCTTATATACAGTTTGATTGAAAATAAAAATCAATCCCAATACAGCTTTGCAGATTTATGATTTTATTATGCTAATATTTTTTCTGCGTCATTAAAGCAATAACTGCAACATTTTTCGAAGAGCGCACCCAATTTCAAAAATGCTATTTTTGCAAAGTGCTGTTGCAATTGTCAGTAAACTATACCAGCGAATCACAATGCTAAAAAAATGCGTATTCATCATAAAATAAGCGATTTGTAATTAGATTGGATCCCCGATTGTATTAATGGCAGAGCTGGAAATCCCGGGGTGGGTTCTGTCAAGCGGGTCATTAACTCAACAATACTCAGTCGATCGCCCACAAATGAAGTGTAAAAATATATGTAAATAAACAATTCAATTATATACCATAATGATAATGGTATCATTTGAACTTGACTGACAAATTTCAGGGGTGGGGAGTTACTTTTTTGGGGGGGTTTATATGGAATTCAAAAATCTCACAGATAAAATATTGATGACTGGAAATCTCTCATTGCACCTTTACCTTTAAGGTTCTTTTTGTCACTAAGCTCATGTGACAACCCAGGGCAAAACAAAAATTGTATGGAAAGAAATGCATTTGGGAAGAAACACAATATCTCTCTTGGGTGGATGGGTTCGCTAGTTCTTGAATAAGAGTGGCATATTTGTGATTTGTGCCCAGTTTTCAAAATGAAAAGATAAGAATTTTCTACATGGTGGTTTACAAATTAAACTCGGGATTCAGTCCATGCCTTGTAGTCAAAATTTCAGATATGGTATCCCTTATCAAATTTCAGCAACGAATTTATTAACTAATTGATTTGAAGAAAGTGATAACACAAAGGAAAACATATGCATCGATTGCAGTGACAGTTAGATAAGCAACAAAAAATCGTGCATGGGGAGGGAATTCGGAATGTTTTTATAGATTTGGTGTTTAAAGGTATATTGTGAGAATTTTTAGCAAGAAAAATAACAGGGATGCCCCTCTTTGACAAACGAAGAAGAAATACACAGGGACGCCCCCTCTCCGATGGCAAATCCTAAACGAATTTAAGAACATGAAGCGTCATCCCTCCAGCAAACTCCCTCCTCCATTAACGCGAGAGCAGCGAGCAGGAATATAATCCTGGACAATCCACGACCCCCTCAACCAATTCTGACTAAACTACCAATTCGTTCTCTCTTCTTTTACAGTTGGAACACGTTCTTCCATTATCACCTTAACACCCAAATCCTTTCTAACCCTCGACGAAGTCCCAGGAAAACTGAATGTTTACGGAGTGGAAGCTAATTAGCCCCCCTTACTCGATCGACGAGTACATGTTGGTTATACAGTTGTGAAATACACTAATTATAGATTATAGACCTAAACGAGATTCTCAAAAAGCTGCTTAATTAAGGGAAGTACAGGCATTTTTTAGAGAAGCCGTTTCAATCAAACAAATTTTTAGACCGATTTTTTTTGTGATGATACGAATAAATGCCCGGTGCTTTGCTGAATTTTGAGCGCAACGGGGTCAAAATGATAAAAAAATTCAAATGGCCGCCAAATGAAACATATTTCATATTTAATTTTATGAATAATTATTCATTTCTACTTTTAAAGTTATCCTACTTAATTCTCTATACCGTCCTGAATGAGCAAGTTTCAATAACTTACAAGCATAAGTTCTTTCCACACGAGCCCAAATTGGGAGAAAATTCTAAAATGCCGCCAAAATATAACGTAATAAAATGAAAAATATATACTTCATCACATGTGATTTTTTTATTCAAAATTTATTTTATAAAGAAAGGACAGTACATGGAGTAAGTAATGTATCAGTGAAAGGAAGACTATACTTGAGGCGATTACATATAATGCCATGCCATTCTAGTTCTAGTTGTCTTAGAATGAGAAAGAGGACTTAGGACTACTATGGTATGCTTTGTTAAATTTTGGTATAGTCACTTTGTAGGCCTAAGCTATAGCTCATTACTGTTTCGTGTATGCAAATATGGTAAATTGTATAGGGACTAGAAGGTCTGGACCTTCGAAATGGCTTGCTAGACATTTGGAAAGGCCTAATAGCTATCTTCCAATATATTCCATATGGAAGTGAGGAATCGCACAAGTATTGTAGTTATCTTCCCATAGAATTGTTGTCCCGATTACGATCATTCAATTAGGGGCCAATTGAAAGATACATGGGGTCAAACATTAAAAAAATGCCTCCAATATGTTGAAATGTATGCCATGTCATAAAGGCATGGAAAGCCATGTTAATGCTAAGACCTAGAAATCAGTTAATTAAGGATAAAAAGTAGCGGAGAATCTCAAATGCGAAACCAAAAAAACCAATCAGTATTGGAAACCATTTAAATGGTCGTTGTTTAAAGCAAGGAAAACTCATATTTGGCAAAAAAGTGTATAAAACTCTTATAATCCACACTTTCGCTGGGAACTCACTATATTATCAAAAAAAGGTCAGTGCACAGCTAGTTTATTCTTTGAGAAAAAAATAGAATTACGGTTCTCGCTTCGCGCTCAACTATATTCAAAAACAGAGCTGTGGGCCCGCTCTTTGACCTCAGGCACAGACCTTATTGACCTCATCAACATATGAGGATACATGTTGCACCTATGACCAAGTTTGGTTCCATTGAACTTCAAGTTTTCCGTTGAGGTCAATTTTACATTTTATCCTAATTTTGAGTTGACCTCACAGGACCTTTGACTCAGCCATGACCTTTGACATCATGAACATATGAGGATCCCATGAGTGCACTATGACAGAAGTTTGGTTCAATTGAACTTCAAACCTTTTCAATGAGGTCGATTTAAAAAAAAATTAAACAATTTATGACACACACATCCACATCACATCCACACTACACATACAAACACACAAACTTGCAAGAGATACATTGTGGGAGGTTTTACTGAAAAATCTCTTAAAAAAACAATTTTTTGAAATTTTTAAGAAAACAACACTTTTTCAAAACTATATAAGGAGAATTTAAACCTTATATATTTGAGAGTTTTCTCTAAAAAAGACAACTTAGACATGTTTTAAGATTTTTTCATGTTTTTTTCATTTTTTTTAGTTTTTCTCACATTTTTAGCAAAGAGGATTGCGCCGCAGGCCTAATATGGTACTTCTAAACTAGAAAAATTCTTTTCTACTCTTTACGGAATAAACCTCAAACTAGATTACAGTTATTCCGTTATAGAACAATTCGTGACATAGTAACTCTAGTAAAAAATACTCCACAATGAAGAAAAATACACCCACATGTAAAAATTCCACCAGAGAGTCTCTTTATACTTGAAAAAACACTCAGAATGTATCTCTTGTAAGGGCACATACACACATAAATACACACGCACAACGGATGCTAAGTGGTCCTGCCGGCTATAGCTGGCGGCCCACAAAACCAAGTATGGGGTAGGTGGAGTATGGTGGTTGGAATAGCCTAATTTGGAATAATAAATCTTGCTCTTAATATAAACTTGGAATCGGAAATCAGAACAATGGTTGTACTATGGGAAAAGATAGTAGAGCATTGGTTGATCCCTGGGAGAGACGTGAATTCTTTCTTGAACTAAAATTGTAAATCTGAAAATGCGGTAGTGTGGTGAAATGATATTTTAAAAAGTGTCTATTAAAATCCATAGTATTTTCTGCAAAATAAGTGTAAAAGAACATCTCCAACAATGCTAGTTTATGGGGAAGATAATAAGATGCAATAGTAGAGTTCTGTTCATTAAAATGAATACCAGCTGAATGATTTATTTGATGACATCGCTTGGAAACAGATTCCCCAACTAGGCGAATTAGTAGAATTGAATATATTAAATGTATGTATACTTGTTTAAAATAAAGTGGATTAAGGAAAGCATGCAATCCAAACCCGTGTAAAGAAAGAATATGGAATCGAGACCCTGAGTTGCTTTGAAAAATAGTAGTAACTCATGTTTCATGTTAAGTTTGAGAAAAGACTGTATAGGTTTCATGGCTCAATTCGAAAGGCATTTATAGATTGGTGAATTCTAAACTAACAAAAGCCTTTTCTGCATTAGTTACTGAAGAAGATACATTTGATAGGAAATAAATTGTGATAATTTCTTTATGTTCAAACAGGAGAGAGATAGAGTTCAAAACAAGATAGCTTACTTCCAATTCATCTTTATATACATCCTCAGTACCCTGTCTTGATGAATCTCTACAAATGAAACTTTCTGGAACAGATGCATGTAACTTTTGTAAATGTACTGAAGGTTATGACCATTTTTGTATTGTGTTCTAAAATATATTATTTTGAAATCAGTTAGGATTGTTCCTGATGAATTCTTCCTTGGAAATAAGTTTAGAAAAAGAGGGTTGGAAACATCGAAGAAAACGAATGCGATTTAATAAACGTTTTATAATTTTTGTTATCAGATTCAGTCCATAATTAAGATGATAGAAAATGAAACCCAGTTTCCTGTTTTATACTTGTTTCAATTAGAGATAAAAAAGTTAGTCCAACTGAGGAAAAACAAAGAAAACGAATACTTACAATGCATGAAAATTTGTGGAAACGTTCTCAAATCGTACTTGAAATTTTGAAGTAAGTAGTTAATATTAATTTATATGTATTAGTGTTGTATTGTGAATTGTTGAAGGGAAATATGAACATAATAAATGCAGACGTTATCTCTTTGAGGGTTATAAGATAAAAAAAAGAATGTTTTACATGATATGTCAGCACGTAGAAGATCTGTATTCATTTTACTTAGTCAAAAGGTTAGAATATAATGTATCGTTAGTCTTAGTTTACTGAAATTAAGTTATGCCGATCTCATTTTTGGAATGCATGTTGCTCAAATTAGTTCCTCAAAGTAAATTCGAAAGGATAAAATAGCGTTTAATGCCACAGATTTTCATCACTTAAATTATGGGAATAAACGGTAATTCGATATTGGGAGATTCTGCTATTTGGACTTTTTAAATGCATTGTTAAGTCCCTTTGAAAGAAAGAGGCAGAGATCCAGGCATTATTCTTTAATTTACTCTGCATGCATAAAATCATGAACTATAAAAAACAACACTTCTCTTGTATCATAGTACGAGAAATGGTAATCATGTAGTAAAGAACATTGTCAATTCTTTGGACTGCTAAAACAGTACTTTTCTGGTGCAGACGACTAGTATGCAAATAAATACCTCAAATTTTAAGTATTCAGTGATAAACTATTGTACTTTGGTAGCCATTTTTGTAAATTGTTTGACCCTTTGCCACTCAAAACCAGAAAGTAACTGAACAAATAATATAAGTTTAGAAAGTTGTATCAAACACTTATACTAAAACAGTAGTGGAGTGACATTGTTAAATCATGGTAGACCTATACAATAGGTCTATAGATGGTATTTTAGTGGCCATTTTGAATTTGATCAACATTTACCCCTTGGGATACAACTTAAACTGAGAAGTTGATAATAAATACTCACCATATACTCACCTTCGGAGACAGTATATTATTGTGGGCTTGTACGCCTAAAATTAAGTTGTTAATTTTGTATGGGAAAATACTTTTGGCGGCCATCTTGAATTTGGTCAATTTTACCCCCTTGAATGCTAGATTTTTTATGATTATAATTGTGTTAATATATCTCAGATTTTGCAAAGTCTGTGTAGACGATTAAGTTTAATGTTCTGTAACTGTGGAAAATACGAATGTTATATCTTTGACATAAATTTAGTGGGTATTTTTTGGTGGCCATTTTGAATTTCTTGAATTTTGCCTCTTTGCACTCAAAATACAGCAAAGCAAGCCCCGTCATTTTCGTGATCAGCATAAAAAATCGGTCTAGAAAACGTGTTCAAATGCTTCTACTAAAAAATGCCCCATGAAGTTTCTTTTCAGGAAATCTCGTCTTGTGCTATATGACTTAGAATAAAGGGGGCATTTTGTGATCCACAACCTCATCCCCCCGACTTATCTCAAACAGTTGAGATCTGAAACCGTAAGCATCCATGTGTCTTAATCTTGTCCAAATTTGGTCGTACTCTATAAGACACACGCAAATTTGTAATTTTCTGTGTGTAAACGGACCGTAATTACCAACAACCCCAAGTTGGGGGCTATGCGACAGTGCAAAACAAGCAATTGTTCTTCATGGCACCACAACTGCAAGATCGGAATCAACTAAAATTTTGTTAATAAGCCTTTTCGCAAGGATATCTAGTGGAACCATGAATAATACCGAAGGTGCTGGAATCACAAAATGCACCTTTAAGATGTTGTGTCCAAACTACCTGTGTTCAATTCCAGGATTAATTTATCATTTTTTGGTTTTGTTTCATTAATTCAAGGTTAGCACTCCCAGTTTTGACATGTTAATACACACACTATGCCATGTAATCCTCCTCCCTGTCCCCTGGAACGTGGAAATTGGGAACTTTAAATTCAAAAAATGGAGGGGGGGGGGTAAAAGGGGGATTTTGCAAATCTTTTTTAAAGGCACTTGAATGCAATATCTAGCTCGGCAAAATTGACAGTTTTTGAAAACCTTCCACTCCGTGAACAAAGTTGTTAGAACACTAATCACTCAGTGTTAAAATTGCGTCTATTTTGACAATGTATTTATGTGTTTTTGACTGATGGCATGTTTTAAAATGTAAGACGAGAACTTGTCTCTCAAACCTACCCTTCCCCACCCCTATCAATCAATGTTGGGAGAAGTGACAAGTAATGTTCAGTATCGAGGTGTTCTCAAATTGTAAGGGAGAGAGGGGGAACATTTTTCAAAGAGACGTGCATTATGTTCTAAACATTTTTTTCCCGGATTGTGGCTCATACATTAATTAATAGCACCAATTGATGCCATGTCAACAATTCTGCCTTGAGTTTTATTCTTTAATGCAGTTCTAGTGCTTCTAATCTGTCTACATTAAAAACTAAATACACTTAATTTTAGCTGTCTCTAGGAGATTCCAAAATCCAGTATTCCAAATGCCCGTCTGTTTTGGAACATTATAGGTGTTACATTGATGTCTTCCTTTGTTCAGGTGTAGTGCTGGCCTTACAAGATTTCCATATAAGGTGGATTATCGGCTACGGCTCATGCCCAGATCTTGTTGAAATTCCTCAATGAATGTTGGTAATGGTGAAAGAAACATGTGTGCCAAATTTTAATTTTTCCCAAAAAGGCGTTTTAGAGAAATGTCACATAATGTGTTTTCATTCACATAGACTTGGTACAGGGGGCTGCTATTTTGGGCAGATAGAAAATGACACAAAAGAGGCAAAATTGTGAAAAAATCACATTTTATGTAATTATTTCTCAAGTAATGATTTGAGTTATAAGATTGGCGTTTCTTTAATGGTTAAAGAATATCAAAAATCATACAATTTTTATTTTGCTGTGGTCAGCAAAAGCAAACAAGGACAGGTGGTCTCAACAACACTTTTTTGTGTTGGAAGTATTTTAGAAATACTGAGTATCCACTTTTCATTAATTTTTTCCTAGACGAAGAAATACCAGCTCCTTGGTGATGAATAAGGTGTCATATGAAAGGAAATCAAATTTAGAAAATTCTCAAGTTAGATTTTGCAGATGAGGTTTCTAATGTGAAATAAATAGGTGTTTTTAAGTTTTTCCCTACAATTATTTTTCCCTAAAATAATTTTTCTAACAAATTTATAAACACTGATTCAAAAAAGCGAACGGGGAGATTTTGGTATATTTTGCTTATACACACATCCCTGGAGTTTCAGCTTGAAAGCTCCTTCCATTTAGCCTGGGAGAAGGAATAATGATTTATTGTTAAAAATTAGGGAATTTTTATTAAAATAATAAAAACAACTAAAACACATCACGCACAGTCGTGAAACTGCAAAAAATTGTGGAGGAGAGTTCAATCCTTACCATAGTCAAGTTTGGACTAATTGATGTAGGTGTTTTTTGATTTTATGGTTCTTTTTCGATAAGACCCTTTTAGCCGATGATCCCTACCTTAAATGAAAATAAAGCTTACATGCTTGAACAGATTGTCATGTGAGTGCCTAGAAGATTATAAGTGAAATAGCTGCTGTTTGTCAGGAAATTGCCATCAAACATACCATTATGTTAAGTCTTGGTGAGTGCTGCTGGAAATGGTCTTCAAATGACCATATCAAATGAAGAACCTTTAAAGAGGCCATCTGACTCAAAGGAGAAGATAAATTAGGAGTAACTAATATCTTACAGCAACAGATGTATCACATGGCAGCTGCAATTAGGACCTTCTAGCACTCACACACGAAGTACTTATAAAACTGATGGGTGAAGAGTTTCTGGTCACCCTGCCAGCCCATTACATTATGGGGATTTATCATGTTCGCATGTTCTTGACATTTGATATGTGAGGCTTTGTCTTGTAGAGTATCACCTTTATTATCAGTAAATTGGCAATGTCAGGCAAAGACGTGGTAAAAAGTCAGAATTACAAATGATAGGCTGGTATTCTGAAAGGAGTCTAAACATTGTAGTCCTGGGTTTAAACCAGGTTTAGTCCTACAAGATGGACCCTTTTTCTTTAAATGCTCTGAAAGTTTTAAACATAATGGGTGAGAAAATTTCCTCAGCGATGGGCTGGAACGGCCTCACCTGTCTAGTAAACCTTAGAGTATGTTGAAAGGAACAAAAAAGCGGTCCACGCAGGTAGGACTAACCCTGGTTTAAACCCTAGGACTAAAAGGTAGACTCCCTTTCAGAATACCACCATAATATATGGGCGATGTTTACAAAGGGTCTGTGTAGTCGATGAGAGGACAGGAGAGAAAGTGGCTCGGAAGAAAGAGTCGAAGAGAGTGTGATTGATGCGTGCACAACCAAAAAATTCTAAATCATCTTAAAGTGAGTGTTCCAATGTCTTGGGGACCCCCTGATTTACCAGGAAGTAGTATCAATTTTGATATCAGATGAAAGGCCGTATTTTTATCACTGTCGTCCTGATGAAATTGAGCGACCTCAAATCCATTTTATTCCCAAGATATAAAAAAAAAAAACGCCCGATTTTATGGTACCACCAATATTGCAAAGTATGACATAGGGTTTGCAACATGCATTATTGCGTCTACCATCCAAAACCGCAAGTTTGTTTCCCACGGTACTTGATAGGGTGTATGTGCCAAGTGCCAGGCTCTCATATCAAGTAGAGAACACAATACCATAAATCGGAACAATCACCGTAATGATCTTATACATAATGATGGCCTGTTATGCACAGCGCATACTGCATGCATCATGCATCACCCACCGCAGTCATATATACTAAAAATTGAGGGAATGCTACTTTTACAATAAATTGCACATTTTCACTTAGCATATGGTTTCTACTTTTGCTGTAGCATGCCCACACAGTTAATTTGAATCATTCAAGTGATTTGATGACTTTCTCAGAAACTGAATAACAAACTTCTTGTGTTGCACCAGCTGTTTTAATTCTTCTGCCTTTAAATATTTAGTGTGTCATTAAGGAACCATGAAAAAATATGAACCTCTTTACTCACCCTGTATTTCATTCATTACATGGTATATATTTCATTTTCACAAGTTTCAATCACATTGAAATATCCGTAGAATTAGTGCCAATTTACCAGCTTGGATAAAGCCCAAGGATTTTCTCTCATGTCAATGTACCCATTTATCATTTAAAAGAAATGTGTTAATTTTTCAGTACTGCTTAGCTCATACAATGCTTGACTTAAGAAATCTAAAGAAACCCTGTGGAAACCCGATGACATTTTAAAATATTCAAGTGTTACTTCTTTTTTCACATACAGCTTGTCTTTTCATGTGTGACTTGATTGCTGTTAAAAATTCAACGAGTAACAAAATATGTCACTGTAGATTTGATTGGCATCCATTTAGCAATATTATTGTGAGGAAAAATCAAATATGTCCTCACGAATTTTAATTATTATGCTCTTGGTTAGTGAGACATAACATGGGGCATTTGCTTGATCAGGTCCCAAATGTGGAACACTTATTTGTAGAAAAAATGTACATATCTGGTCCATGTCAGATTTAATGTATTTCAGACCTATTTTAGAATAACCTTTAAAGGTCATCTGAATGCATCCGAGAGACCTTATGGTAGCTAGATATGCATAACCTTTTTTAGATTGTCCGATTTTAATTAAAAGAAGGGCAGCATGTGTTTTTGTGTATGTGTCAAACACTGGTAAACACTCTCGGTTGTCATATTTGGTTTAGCAGTGCAGTAGTAGACCAGGTTCATATATCTGTGATATATGAAATTTGGCAAGACATGTTGTCCCTGTTACTAAATTTCCTTCTCCAGCCCATTTCCAGAGTTTTTAATGCTAGGCTTGCCTACCAATAGCAAGAAACATAACCCAATACACAATGATGTCCAGATGTTAATTATTAAAATGACCAAGTAGCATTCATGGGCGTGTGTATAACTAATCCACATCTGGGAGTTGTAATGACATATTATCATATTTTGAGGAGTCCAAGTGGGTGCGCAAATATCGGAATCCAAAACCATGATAATAGTTAATGATTTAACTCAATATTAATTGGTCTCGCATGAGTTTTTAAAAGATTGGGATCGCCTGCATCATTGCCCATATTTTTGCAACTCCATAGTTCGACATTAATTTGGGCTTAAGGTGCGGTTCCTAGCGTCTTGGGACCCCCTAATTTACCCGAAGTGATCAATTTTGATATCAATGAAAGTCTGCTTTTTCTCATTGTCGATCCTGAAATTTGAGCCCTCAATCCATTTCATCTCAAGATAGAAACAAAAAAACGCCATTTTAGTGGTAACCACCAATATTAAGCAGCCGTATTGTGAATAGGGCTTTGCAAATGCATGTATGCGTCTACCATCAAAACCGCAATTGTTTCTCAACGGTACTTGATGGGGTGTCTGTGCAGTGCCAGGCTCTCATAGCAAGTAAAAACACAATATACATAACTTGAACAAGCACTTACTCCAATTTTATATCAATATTGGATGGCTTGAGGTTGACAAATATACAACTACTACATAGTTAGAGTGGAAATTAAGGCACACTATTTCCGAGGTATTGGCAACATGCAGGCCTATCACACCGAACCAGAAGGGTGAGGGTGATAGGCCCGTACCTAGTACCAGGGAAATAGTGTGCCCTTTTTCCTTGTAGTATTGTTTTATACACTCACAGTGACTCTGTGGACGAGGTTGTAGGGAACCAGTCCAAACTATTTCCCTCGGGAAATATCACGCGTAATAGGAATCAACCAACGAAATAGCATGATTATGTTCACGAGATATTCTGGGGTGTAATAAAAGAAAATATCGCCCAGCTTAGATCAATATCAGATGAGAGCGTATTTTCGCTCCCTGTTATCAGAGGTGGACTGAAGTCATCCATTATTATTATTAATGCAAGGAGACTCTACTGTACAAATTAGTTTGAAAATGGCTTCAGAAATAATAAAATGTAAGTAATTTGCTTGACAAGTTGCATGACTCAAATGCCCATTATTTTGCGTATTTACATTGTTGGGTGGTACTCCTAGTGTGCAGCGGTATGGTCACCACACGGAGCCTCAGATACATAATCAATTGAATTATATTTATTCAGGCTTCGAGGGTAAAAGATACTTTGTATTGTAAGTTTCGTGAATAAAAAGTCCCCGATGCAATTAGATATTTTTGTTAATATTGTATCGCTTCCGGGTATTTTTAGCTAGCGTTCAGATGGTAGACGGGTTTGTTGATCATGTTCCTCAGAACCGAAAGTTGGACTACAACTGTCAACGCAAGGTTCGTTTTTGAGTCAGCCTGATATTTGAATAATAATATGAAATTGATGCTTTGAGTATGAATACAAGAATATATTGCACGAGCTAGAAACATATTGTACGAGTCGAGACGAGTACATATTTTTCTAGCAAGTGCATATATTCTTGCATCATACGAAATATTATATAATATATAATATATATAATATATATATATATAATATAATATATATTATATATATATCTTCACATGCTTGCAAAGCAACATTGGTTTTGCATCTAATCCTGTAACTTCCGCTCTTTACCTCAAATCTTTTCTGTGTGGACATATTACCTTTGCAGTCATATTCATTGGCATGACCGTGAAGTGGTTACTGGTCAAGGGTGTGGTTTTATCGTAGGACTTCTACTAATGTCAGGTATGTATCTTGAAAAGTAATGCTGTAATGTAAAATTTACAAAATATTCAGACGTCGGAGGCCAATCTTATTCAAATTCGGCAACAACCGCCCAAAATGCTAGTTGATTTGAGTGGATCTGATGTGGGGTCCCAAAATCCAGAGAAGACATTTGGAACATGAATTTCATATCCTCAGGGCATAGGTTTTTTGACAAAATTCAAACACCCCTTAACATTGGTTGATTTTCCAATTTCTAATAGCTTTAAACACGTACATATTACTTAATAGCAAACAAATCACAACAAGAGAGAAATTGCCCAATATTTGTGATTACATGTCAAACCATAGCGATGTTTGTAAATTAAATTCTTGGTCTGCCTTCCCTTACCCTTTCTTATAATATAATAATAATACAGACATTTATATAGCGCCTTTTTCCACAGGATACAAGCGCTGTGCCTATTATTATTACGCTGCCTTCAGGAATCGTCACAATCATTTCGCTTCACCTAGGCCGCAGCCGGCCAATCGCACATGCTATCAGCACTTAGATTGTAATATCCCCCATACAGCTACCCGAATATGATTTTACATGATCAAATGTCACGAGGCTGCTTATAAGTACACAGTGTAAAATATTAGATCACAAATTTTCTGCAAGTGAAACCACGGCCAATTGCAATAATGCCTTGTCTGACAATTAACCTTGTTGTCTGTGAACCTGCTAAGAGTATGTCCCAAATCCCATTGAAAGGATGTTGTAGATGCACCATTCACAGTCCATTGGAAATGTTAGCACCTTGGCTGTATGGATCAATAGACATTGATCAACAAAATAGAATTCCCAAATTCAGTTGATTTTGATGGCTGTATTTAGTGTGCACATATGAGCAATGTTTGTGGTGTGCAGTGTTTCATAATCCTGGTTTGTAATTTTATGTCTATTCATGGACATTTGTGACAACATGCCGTTTGCCAGGAATTGTGCAATTCTGAATTTATTGCTGAGGAAATTCGAAATCTTAGAGATGTGAGATTAGACCTGCATATTTGGACCAATCAACAATCATATAAATCTGCCTTTTTTAATTTTAAAGTTGAGGGAGGGGGGACTGGAAACTCAGGTAGAATTGATTTTTCACCATTATGTTGAACAGAATGAAAGCTTTCCAGATTGAGAATTCATTGTCTCTTACATACTCAAAGTATTGTCGGAATAAATGCCCTGTGGCAGAATGTTCAAAAGGGGACATTTATTATAGCTCATTTGTTCAGTTATATATCTTGTACTGTCTGGGATACCAAAATACTTGTGCTTTACAAAGAGATCATGTTGAACCATGTTTGAATACAAGCTCCACCACATCAACAATGGCTGCCATCTACAGCTTTATACCGGCCTGCTAAATGGTCTATTTAAAGGGATTAGCACGATAAATGCGATAGAATCGAAAAAAATGTGGAAATGCATTTTTTAAACTTATAAATTAGGGATAAGAGTGTACAATTCCATATAACCGCTTTAATGTTGAAACAAACCAACATAATGAAACAAATGAAGTATTTGAGGATATTTTGTCATACCGTCTCCCGCAAATAGACATACAGCTAACGGCCTCTCAAAAATCTGCACTAAACAGCAGCTGATTGCGGTTTACACCAGTACAAAATACCAAAGATCAATAATGTTTGTGTTTGAGGTCAAACTGTTATTGATCATGGTGCACAATAATATCACGCTGAAAATCTTTGATATACAGCGGGAAAGGCTTTTTTGATGCTCAAGTCGGAATTTGATACCACGTATAGAAGTTACAGAATCAAATAAAAGTACGCCCTGTCAAGAATACACTGATTTCAAGCCAACCACTGGGTTATGTTCGGCATATCCAGCCAGAAACATAATATAAAAATGTGAATTTTTGATTTTTCATGTTTCGGATTAACAATAGCTGCTACTCCCTTTAAAAATAACACATTTTTATCCCCCCGGGCTTGAAAACAGTAGGGGGATTTTTGTGATAGCGCGCATGTCTGTCTACACGTGTGGTTTCCAGTTTGGTTAGGTTTTTTGTATGTGTTGTTTCGTTCGTTTCATTCCATTTGGTTAGGTTTTTTGTGTTTTTTCGAGGCATCTTCGAAAATTTGAAGTCCGATTTTAAACCAGACTTTGGGGTTAAGGTGCAATAGAGTTTCCTTCATGTGGAGGATGTCAAAGGTCATCTGAGGTCCATTTCCCACTCTGCCATCTTGTCAGGGGATGACGCAATTAACTGCTGTATTTTTTTTTGGCTTTTAGCATGGGGGGGGTGTTGTAATGGAACAACATATGGTCATTGTCCATCAGATAGTTGTGGCTCAAAAACAAAATGCTTCAATCCGATTTAAATCCAACGTTGGACCCTAGGATCCTCATTGAAGACCCATCAGTGTCATTTGTTTATATGACCATAGGTCCAAAGGTTTAAGGCTTGTTGTTTTAATACTTAAACTTTTCCCTACTTGCAACACCCCCCATTGGGAATAAGAGAGGGAGGCCATGTCTTCCATATTTAATGACCAATACTTAAGTTATTTGGGTTCTTCTCTGCCTTATTCTGATGCCGGATTAGAGTTGATATGGAGGTAAAGGTCATTGGATTCATTTTATTTGGAGTCATTTTAAAAATTATTATAATCCTTCCTGTGTTAAACCCCTTAGGGGTTATTTTCTTTCATCTTGCCTGGCCCAAACCCCTGGGTGTGTCATCACGGCATGGTAGAAGTTTCAGAACCAATAGGTCAGAGTCATTTTTTGAAAGCATTATCAATTGGTAGTCAGCCAGGGGATTGCAAGTTTACCAATGCATTATTTTTAAAAATTAGGTTATTTTTTTTATTTTTTTTATTTTTTGCTTTTTTTAAGTTTTTTATTTTTTTCTTATATTTTATAATTTTTTTAGATGTTTTGTATTTAGTAAATTGCTGATAGTGCCTTAAAAACATTGTTTTTTCTTTTTTTCTTTCCCCTTCAAACAGATGCCGGAAGAGGAAGCATTTTGTGTGCTAGTCAAAGTTATGCAAGATTCAGATTGCGAGAGCTCTTCAAGCCCAGCATGGCAGAATTAGGTCTTTGTATGTACCAACTATATGTTATGAACAAGTATGAACAAAAGGGAGGCAGTTGCCATGGCAAACTGCTCACATCCCATTGATGAATCATGGAAATGGGTGGCATGGTTACAGACAGTCCCAATTACTAAAGTCTTATTAGAGGTGATGAACCTCTTTCAAGAGAGATATATAGTTACATGCGACTTTGACAGGGATGTGCTGCAGCAGCGTCAAATGGTCTAATGTGATATCCGAAAAGTCATGTCATGGTGAACCTTTTTACTAGAGTTAATATGGTTATCAATTACTCAAATCATACATTGAGGTTACAGCCTGCCTGCCAGCCAGCCACAGAAGACAGTGCATAGATATACAACAGAAAAAATTCTGATACCACTATAGCATCTGGTTTCCATGCCACATTGTGAGCTGTGAATACTGATTAATTGGGTACAGCTTCTTCCCGAGTTACAACACTGCAGTTAGCTGCCGCTCGTGTACTTAATTTCTCATAGAAAGAGGGACTTCCCAGCCAGCGGGTGAAAGCTGTGTATACCCAATTCCATATGGGCCCTAATTTGAGCTAGGACCTTTTCTTAGCTGGCTGGGGAAAGCTGTACCCAACGTCATCAATATGGCCCTAAAAGCCAGTCCAATAGAAATTACACACAAAAGCCCTGTACTTTGTAAAGCCATTAAAGGGTTTCCTGCATGTTATTCGCCTGTACTGGGTGAAGCCATTACAAGGGAATTATATATGAGAAACCTGTTCTAGGTAAGTCCAAGTAGAGGGTCTCTTGCATGATAATTCCCATACTGTACCTAGCCTCCATTTTACCACAGTCACTAATAACTCCTCAGAAGGCTGAGTTGTCACTAAACTTAAACTCCAACCACATTAATATTGATTTAAGAGATCACCTGGACATTTTGTTTTGAGCAACAAGCGCTAATTTTGTGTCGCTTGCCTAAGACAGAAGACACACTTAAGGAATCACTTTGTCCACTGTTGATGTTGTCTGTTGTTTTTGATGTCTGTTTTGCTGTGTTGTTGTTGTGAAAAGGAGGGTTAACATTATTCCTGTAATACCAAACTATTATGGATTTAAACCATAACTGCATGCCATAGATGCAGCATGGACCCTCATTTGCTGATAGGTCAAGGGCTATGCTACGGTCAAGGTACATGCTAAGGTCAAAGGTCATGTGAAGGTCAAGATTGTTAGAACCTATGAAAAGTTGAAGTCAATTGTAACAAACTTGAGTCATAGGTGCAACATTGAATCCCTTATTTGTTGATGTGCAGTCAAGGGTTGCATACCAAGGTCAAGGTCTATGAGGCCTATCATTACAACAGCACGACGGCAGGCAACACATGCGGTCCAATACGATGTATTTTTTTTTTCAAAACTAAGATTTGTAGATTTTGTAATTATACTTGTGCGCTAGTTTGCACCTGATAAATAGGCCAAGACCACCCCTTTATGCAGAGGATTCTGTGCATTGGAGCTTATTCAAGATCATTTTATTCAATTGTGTCTATCTAATCATGAAATTCAAGGTTTAAATTTTGTTTTATATATGCTGCAGTATGTCCTAGTTATGTAAGTGTTGACTCTTTGATTTGTGAGATTTTCATTACCATTTAGTCTATGAATTCTTACTGCTATTGTATTTAGTGTCTAGAGAACATATTTGGGGATGATTCAGTAAAAATTCCTTGTCTGTCTGTTCTGCTTGCAACCACAAGCTCAACAAAATTGCGAAAAAATCTGGTGTGCGTGTAAAGATCCAATATTTGGGAGGGCCGGGCTGTGTAGTGGCTTTCCACTCGCTTTCACCAATGCGGGACTCGGGTCAATCCCCGTGTTGTATGTGAATTGGTTGCCGATCCATACCCATCCTCCGAGTTTCTCCGAGTACTTCATTTTCCTCCTGCATCTAACTCGGACGTCTTCCCATAAATCTTGCCTTGTCGGTTCTGGATTTACTTGTTGTGGTGTAGCAGCCTAAGGCGGCTCCATCGGCAGCGCCCTGAGCACTTCGTGGGATAATTTGTCGTCGCGCGTTTATAAGAATTAAATAAAATATATATAATACATGTATATATATATATATATATATATCACTATACCTACCCTACGCTAGGGCGAAATTTTTTCTATTCATAACCTCAAAACATAGATTTGAACGTTAGGGCGAAATTTTTTCCCTTACGTTATCCTTTGTTTGCGCTTTATTTCCGCCAAAGAAATGAATATAATTTATTATGCAAATGAGAGATAATCTCATTAGCTAACAAAAGACATGATATTTAAGTTAAGTCTATATCCTCGTTGATCTGTTCCTGATCATTTACATGTACAAAGTCCTTATGAATATTTTCAAGTTGTATTATGATATTAATGTCTCCAACATATGGAAAAATTCAAAATCCCTAATGGATTTGCCCTTGCATCCCTTTAACAAAAACTACCCTAATTGAAATAATGGACTTTTTGGTCTTAATATATGAGCAAATGTCAATGTATTCAGTTATTGTTCTTTTTTTGATATTTTTTACCATTTTACACCCAACTAATATCAATTATCTCATGTACAAAGTATTGCAATTTCAAAATCTAATTCTTTGTAATGGCAAATCAAGGCCATTTATTAACTTTGTTGAAAGATAATAATTTCCTGGCTGACCGGATGCAAGTAAATTAGAGCTGATTGAAAGTGTTGCACAAGAAATATTTTGTGGGTTGGGTGGCAACTGATGAAACTGCGTTCACGAGCTGGAACTAAACCCAAGAGGGGATCAAGAGTGTTATTGAATAGGGCCACGCAGCGTAACCGATTTCTCTCACCACCTAGGCGTCACCTTGTTGTTGCACCACCAGCGCGCGTCGTTTCGCTGTTATGAACAAGCAAGCACTAAAAATCTGTGCGTTCACGCCGTTCATGTTATTTTTCAAATGTTGCATTTCCCAGTGTTCCATGTCCGATCGACCGATTTTCTGCAATAATTATGCGAAATCAATCGATGGAAGAGAAGAAGAAACCTGCATCTAAAGATTCCTGCATTCCTCATGCACAAAAAGTCCTCCCGAGACCCTGTTAATTTTGCTTAGGAAAGAGATTTTGGTCCGAATGATAGAAGTGGCCTCAGTTGTTAGTGTTGTTTTTCATCGTAAAGTGTGACGAACGTAAAAAACTACCGGCGTGTCTCATAAAAATGCATTAAGGATTTCAACATCGACGATTACGTAAAACCAACTATATCGTGTGGTGCCCAAAACTATGATATTGAAGTGCGTATGCTTCTTATATACTTTTTGGGCACTGAATTTTGTTTACGCCGTTTCGGGAGAATCTTCGGGTCTGGGTTAATATTTATCGTCGTTCTGCTGTTTATACGGCATAGCCGACCCCGATTTGATTGATTGCTAATTACATACAAAACCCAATGGAATAACAATCAGAGACCCTGTTAAGCAAAGCTTAAAGTGCATGCAGATAGTAGGGCCTATTGTGATTGGTACTCAGAGGTTTTTTTTATGTTATATGGGTATTGAAGTATCACTGCAATCAGAACAAAAATGAACGTCTAATAATGTATTTTACAGGTTTCCAAAGGGCAATAACTCCAAGAATGCTTACAAAATGGGGACAAACATGATGTGCACCGTAAACCTACCAATTTACATGTTGAATGTAAAAGACCGAAACAAGGTGCATCTTTGGTTCCATTAAAGCCACGCCGACAGGTTTATTGATTCTAAAACAAAACTTGTTTTGATTAGTGTCTGGATATCTCAAATTTTCCTCTGATTATATCCCACAATCTTTCAGTTGGAAAATTTGGTTTCGAAAAAATGTTGTAAACAAACCCCACCGCCCTGCAGTAGTTTGGGACTGTGGTTATCAACCATTGCAGTCCATGTGATCAGTGATGACCAGCCATGCTCTTGTATGGTAGGGATGTGCGAATTTCCGTTATTTTATGCGTTGGCTCTGATTGGTTAAAGTTGGGTTCTTCCGAATCGTGATTGCCTTTTGTGACGGCAAGGCTTCATCATAAAATTTTCGTACCTGTATTATATTTTTGCGAAAGTGTGTACCCAAAAAATTCTTTCAACTAAACAGATAGAAAATTTCATTAATCAGTTTTATCAGTATTTTATGAGTACCGTAGGTGTGAAACACAAAATAAATAAAAAAGGTTGGGGGTGACGAATCACGCGACTTTGCATTCGCTCTGCATTTGGATTGCGCGCCTTTGTTCGCGTGCGGAAAGACATTCCAAGTCTCGACCTCGTTGCGTTTCTCGCGGTGCAAACCAAACTCATGCGCCCAGAGTGACGTCACCCCAAACGTGAGATCGTCGAAAAAGAGTTAGTAGAAGTGTGTGGTGCACAAATGTTTATGTGCTGTGAAAATAAGCCCATTTCTTTGATACACAACCATAAGGTATAATGGGTAGCTGGTATCTTCGCTACTGTGTGATCTGGTTGCGGTGCCAAGGGGCGGCCGTGTGACGGGTGACCGTAATTACTTGCTGTGTCGAATATACCCGATATTAATCCTAAATCTCAAATTCCAGGGGCTTATCCTGGATCAAAACCTATTAATACATCCACAAGCTGACAATGTTAGGAATCCAGAATATCTTGTCATTCTTTTCCATTTTGCGCAGGACACGTTACCTGAATTGCACAAACATTTTACTGCCCAGAGCTTCCACACCTTCTAGTAGGGTCGTCGTGGGTTCCTCACTCTATTGACGTAATCATCTTACCAATCTTCACGATCTGTAGAATAATGGATGGCTTTATATCGAGGGGTGGTAGAGGTGGTATGTATATATCTGTCAAAGTTGTATCTATAGGGAAGACTGGGGAAGATTTTTAAAATACTAGTGTTACGAGAGTACGAAGGTCAGAAAAGTATCCTCCCGTGGTTCATAAACAAATTTCACAATGGACTAGTGTTAAGAAGAGGACGTGACCCCCAAGATTATGTAAATTCAAAAACATTATTTTGAATTATATTACAAAATGAATTCTGATCAATCATTAAACATGACATACAATTTTAACAATAAAATAAAACACACACCATCTCATAAAATATACACTTTTCGTTCACAGTTCTTGTTGGTTGCGCACCAGTCTCTTGTGAATACGGTCCACATATAAATCTTGGCGACACATTCTTGCTGGTACAGGCAACTAGTCATTGTTATACGCAAAAGTCCTTGTGGTCTAGACGGGCCGTGATTTGTGAAGTTGTAGACTTGAAGAAACAACTGGAAGTATAACTGCAACTCGGTCTGTACATTACAGGTACTCAGTGCGTTAAGGTGAACGTCACTGGTACAGAAGCAATGTCCTGCTGGAATTTAATGTTAACCTTTGTATTCCAAAGGCACCAAATTTGAGCAGCTCTGACAATCCTAGACAACTCTTTCCAAGAATTTATAAAATAAAATAAGATTATATATAAAAAAAAAATGTTATGAAAGTTACTCCACCTTCTGTTTGAGAGGTCTATACTCGCCTGAAATCTCTTGTCAAATGGCAAGGAGAAATAACTTGCAACAGAGTTTGTCACACAGCAAATTTTTCCTGATGCATCACAAAAAACAAGCGAAGGCAAAAAGAACAAGTTGAAATTTTCACAATCTTTCAGTCGCGAAAAAATGTTTAAAGGAAGTCCATATCCTGTGCTCGAAGTGTTTTGACAGCAATTACACAAAGTCTATTGTTCATCAAAAAGGTGTGCAATCTGGTCTTCCTATAGGTAAACAAGAACCTCTAGTTCTTAGACCCGGCAGAATATAAAACATTGCGCCTATTGTCTCTCTAACTGCGAACATTTCTGCCAGTTTGTAATAAGGAAGTCTTCACAATAGGTCCATTTAGAACTCAGGTCAATCAGGAATAAGTCAGGCGATTGCACACAATTTGCAAGTTTTTCCAGTTCTCCTCACTCATTAATTTATATGATTAATTAACACGATTTAATTATTAAAATACAGAAAATAATAAAATAATTCAGGCAGGGCTGTCACATAGGTAAAGAAGACATTACCTTCTTTAAAAAGTTAAGTAAGTTTTGGTTGGTGTTTCGGTAACACAATGGAATAATTAACCAGTATTTCGGTAAGGTGTCCGCATGTCCCATTAATTACTGCCACAGACAGAGTTTCTTACATTTGCCAAGATGCAAAGCGAATGCTGCCCCTCTGTATGAGCCAGGTTAGAAAAAGAAAGATAAGCAGGTTAGAAAAATGAAAGAGAGGAGTTGGCAAAAACTAATTGGCAGCAATAATGGTTGTGATAAGGAGGAAGATTTGAGGAGGGGATGTTTTTGTGGCAGCAAACAAAAAATTTTGGTTCATCCTTCAGTAAGGACGGCCACAGAAAATTACTCGCACGAAAATCTGCTATAAACGGAAAAAGGATTACAAGTATTGTAAGCTTTATTCCGTTAAAAAAAAGAGTCTTTTATTCTAGTCTAACTCATGAATATCACACCAGGACACACCCCAAAATTGTGGACACTGATGCTAACACTGAAATTTAATTGTTACTTGATTATTGTGATCCATTATGGTATATTGATAAAATTTTCCCTCACTGCTCTCTTTTTCTAGGGTTTATGGAGACCATATTTCGGTCGTTGTATTGCCATTGTTACAGCCTCAATGTGAAGAGCTACTGAAGCATCACATGGGAAGAGCTGTGAGGGTGGTGAGTTGTGTGAACAATCCCCATCCCCTGAGAAAACTTGTATAAGTTAAAGGTGCTTGTTCCGATCGCCTTTAGGACCCCCCCTGTTTACCAGGAATATTAGCCAATTGTTGATTAGCCAATTGAAAAGGCCGTTTTTTTTCGTGTTGGTCCTGAAATTTAAGCTTTCAAATCCATTTATTTCAGATAGGATAATGAAAACTACCGTTTTTTTTTTAATGGTTAACCAGCAATAATTAGTACAGTAGCGAATAGGGCCGTATGCATTATCGATTCTAGCAACAAAAACCACAAGTTTGTTTCCCACGGTTTGATGGTCCGTGTGTACAGGTGTCAGGCTTTATATCAAAGAGAGAACACGATAGACAAACATCAGAACAGCCACCTTACATGTAGTATCAAATATGGGATTGTAGGTAGGAGAGAAAACAGTGCTATAGAGTTAATTGCAACCAGTTGTCAAACTTGGGATGTTCGGGTGGGAACAATCTGGATGATTAGGTAGGAGAGAAACAGTGCTATAGAGTTAATGCACAGTGTCAAACTTGGGATTGTCAGGGGGAACCAAATCTGGGATTGATAGGTAGGAGAGAAACAGGTATAGAGGTAATGCCACAGTGTCAAAACTTGGAATTTTCTGGTGGGACACCAAATTTGGGATTTGATAGGTCGGAAAGAAACCAGTGCTATAGTGGTTAATGCACAGTTGTTCAAATTGGGATTGTTCCGGTGGGAACCAAATATGGGATGATAGGGTAGGAGAGAAACAGTGATATAGAGTTAATGCACAGTGTCAAAATTGGGATTGTTCTGGTGGGAACCAATCAGAACTCTCTTGGGCCCATTCCATGTCCACTTCACGATTGCACCGCAGCACGTGAGTGGAATTTTTTTCGTGTTAAGTGTGTGGGTGGTGGTGGTAGACATTGATTTGAGTATGAAATTCTTGAAATTTGAACATATGGTCCGTTTTCCGTACTAGAGCAATTGGAAAGTTAGGGGGGTGGCGTCACCATCAAAAGTGCCCCGCTAATGTGACCAAGACTAGTTGAGAGGGTCACCAGATTAGTATTGGAGCCCTCCACAACTTGTAAACATAACTATCTATGGGTTAATATTTGGTTCGTAGAATTCAAATCTGGCATCTGGAGGTTCATAGCGTATTTACTTTTAGAGTTTAATGAGGCATAAATATACGCCTTTGTTCATGCGGGGCCAAATCTGGGGGGTCATAATCCAAAAAGTAAGAACATTTTTATTGTTCCATATTTTGGTCAATCAAAGTTGCATAGTCGAAACTTCAAACCAATACAATATGAACCCACATTAGAAAAGTAATAAGGGAGGGGGCAACCCCTTGAAAATGGTATTTTAATTGCTACTTTTGTGATACATTTTGGACCCCCCATTGAAAACCAATGTTGACATTCGGCACACCCAACTCTCTACTTCAGATATGTGAAGATATATCATTAAACAAAACTTTCCTTGAGAAGAACTAGTTAGTGTCTATTTTTTCACAACAAAATATGCACTCAGTTACACACAAAGGTATATGTGACCCAGAGGTCAGTGTACATGCACAGTGTACACATATTAATTCTATGGGGAAATCAAAAAAAAGTGTCTTGCATTGAAAACAATGAGACATCAAGACACCAAGTTGGTTCTTTCAAGAATTAGTTCTTTGATGATGTATCATCAATTTATCTGAGAGAGGGGTTGATTGTCATATGTCAAACATTGATATTCAGGGGGGCCAATATATGTCAAAAATGCAAAATTTAGGACATTTTTCAGTGGCGTAACTCACTTATAATACCTTATGTGCTTGTATTGTTCTGGCAGAGACAATCCTGCAGTAGGACTTCAGATTAACAAGAAAAATGCGAAGTAAAAATGAAGATGTTACTTGCGGAGTTCTGACCCCCCAACTTGGTCCCAGATGAAAAGATATGCATTGTACACCGAAATAACTTTAAAAGGAAAGAAGCTATCACCATTTTTTATGCCAGATTTGATTCTACACCAACCAAAAACACCAGATAGTGATTTTCAAAGTTGGAGAAGGTTCCATTACAAGTTATGGCCCTCTCAAAAATTGTCTTCGCCATCGCACAGCATTTTTGAGGGTGGCCCCCATAAATTTTTGAATGCTCCTGCAGGAAAACGAATAAATCGCAGTATGAAGCTCAAAATTTCAGGATTTTCATTCTCATCAAGATCTATATCAACCAAAAAAAGAAAAAAAAATCCATGACAATGCTGCGGTGCACCATTCGAGTGTTGACATGGGATCTGGACAGTTGTTTGAAGAAAGTCATACCCTATAGGGTATTGAAAATGGGAAAGCGATACATGCTAGTAATAATTGAATAGTTTTTTTTCAAACATTTTTTCAAAACGATGTTGTTATATGTGCTGTTCTCGAAAGCCGGCATCTGATTTCAAGTAGCTTCAAAGTTACTTTCCCTATTTTTTGCTTTAATGGATGTTATACAAGTGATCTGTCAGTAACGTGAACAACAAGGGAGGAATTAGCTAACATGTGTTTTTCCTATTACATTAATTATCCTAGTATAGTCCCACATGTTTGGGAGGTGAATGGTTCAAATTTGAAGGTGGGATTGAATTGAATTGAATGGAGGAAATTAAATTTTTAAGTGGGCCATTGTGATTCCAAGCCATTTTACAAGAAAACTTGTTGGTATTTAAAACAACATATTGGGTTGGTTTGGTGGTTTTGGTTGTTTTTGTTTTGTGTAAACTTCATTTTAGTGTGTGTCCATATGTGTGTATTGTGAGGTCTTCTTTTGGTTGTCTTGCCATAAATTCAATAGTAAATACCGTAACCCAGCATTACTAACGTGCCCATCACCCGAAGAATTGACGACAACAGTACTGTCTTGTGGCGATTTCACTAAGTTGCCACGGGAAGCAGAAATTTGGTCCCATAGTACCAATGGAATATAACGTGCAAATTTGGGCTAAATTTCATCCAGGGATAGAATAATTTTTTGTGTCTGGGGGGCCATTGGGGGGGAAAGTTATTCCGGGAAATTTATGCCAGGAAATTAACTGTTGAGCGGCTTGCCGGCGATTGCGAGCGGCTTGCCGCGAAGCACTAGCGGGTGGGGGTGGGTGGGGTACAGGAGCCCGCTATTTCAGGGCCCCTGGTGGGGTCCCGGGGGCGGAAAGCCCCCGGAAGCTCTTGGGTTTTAGCGATATTGAGGACAAAAATCAGCATCCTCACACCCCATTTTTTTTAAAAATAGTGATTTTGTAGCATGTTGAAAAGGTTTACAAAAAAAAGCAAAATATCAAAAAACTAAAAAATTAAAAAATCATTAAACATTAAAGAGAAAACAAACATAAATGATAGCGCTTTGGGTCAAAATTTGTCTGAAAATTCACATGATTTCATTTTTTAAATGGTGAAAAAAAAGTTACCTGGTGAATTATTTTTTGAGAAAAATGTACGTAGGAATAATCACTAATTTATTCAGAGTACCCCCACCCCTTCAACAAAATGTATTTAACAGAATGCTGGCTGGTTTCACACACAGAGCATAACACGTCACACTGCATTGTAAATGTTGGGCAAGATCGCACTTTACCTTGGATGCTCATAAATCGGGCGGGTGGGGTCGTGTAGGCTGCTGATCGAAAATTGACCATGTGTTTTTTTACCCACTTTTTATTCTAAATATGGAAGCATTTGATTTTAATAATTATCTTATTTTTGGCAAAATATTAGTATAAAAACAAAACTTTAGCGACTCATTTTTCTGACGATGCTGGGCATCAGCTGTGTTGTGTTGTGTAGATTTATCGGAGGTCTCGTCTATGAAGCTTTAAGTGAGTCTAAACTGGTCAGGTGGGACACAGAGGCCAGGTTGATCAGGTTTTTAAACACAATCAGCACGTTGGTTTTTCAAGTCTAGTAATAGCTCGACAAAAATGCACCATTTTTGTGTCGGCCTGCCCTAAGCAGGAAGACACATAGGGCTCACACTTTGTCCCCTGTTGTTTGAGTCTGGTTGTTGATGTCTGTTGTTGATGTCTGTTATGTTGATGATACTGTTATTGTTGATGTCTGTTATTGTTGAATGTCTGTTGTGAAAAAGGGTTAAAAACATTTGCCTGTAATATTCTCATACTTTGATGGATTAATCCACTTGGGTCACAGGTGCACCATGACATGGTCATCCCCCACGGTTTGATGAGTCAACGGTCACAAAGTTCGCATACCACAGGGCACAGGTCGTGGGTCAATTGTAAAATAGCTGAACATGTAAAATTGACCTCATTTGAAAAGTTGGAAGGTTCAACAATTGGAACCACCCTTGAATTCATAGGTGGAACATGGGATCCCTCATTTGCTGATGAGGTCAAAAAAGTTCGCGTACAGGTCAAAGTCATGTGAGGGTCAAGTTGTAAAATAGGCTGAAAATGTAAAATTTGTACCCTCATTGAAAAGTTGTGGAAGTTCAATTGGAACCAAAACTTTAACTCAATAGGTGCAACTTGAATCCTCATTTGTTTGGATGAGTCAAATCGAGGTCACATATCAGGGATACCGGTCACATATCTAAGATCAGAATGTCACAGTTATCAAGGTCAAGAGTGTCATGTTAAGCTATCATACCATAGCCGGATGGCAGGAAGGCGACACACAGCAATCCGATGACCAGATTTAATTTTTTTGTTTGAATAACCTTTTAAGCAAATAAAATCCAATTGTAATTCATAAATTAAATTATTTAGGTTATTATGGAAACAATATTACTTGACTTGGGGAACCTTTTTTTACGCTACATTTATCGATATCCCAATCCCCATTCCACCGTGTTTCTGTATTTTGATCGCACATGAACATCACTGTTCTGCTAAAATTGGCTCCCACGGGAGCCGAGGAGGCCAGACACACAATAATAAACTAACTGGTATTTATATTTTTAAAGCTAATACCATGGTAACATTTAAACACATATATTTTTTGGATGTGCTTTGTTAGAAATCAGAAAATATATAATTTTTTTTCTTAAAATTGTTGTCCAATTTTTTTTCATTTTTTTGCTGTGTCCTTGATGATTCTTTTGTGGCAACACTACCACAACTAGAACCATACAATAATGATTATGACATGACCTTATCTGACCTTTTAATATCATTTTTATTGATCCATGTATGAGATTCCGTATTTTCCATTGCGGTCTCTTCACAGAGTAGCACGTCAGTAGTAGCCTGGGGTATGATGTCTGGGTAGTTTTGAGTCAGCCTTTTGCTGTACTTAGTGTTGTTTTGTTTGTGTCAGTATTTTTCCTTAATGTTGGTTAGGGATGCTGCTGGTGTAACTGGCAAGACTGGGCCATTGGTTACCCACATTTTTTGGGTATCCAAAAAAAAAAAAAAAGAAGTTAAAAAAATGCCTAATGTCGGTTTTTAATCACATACTGGTGTCCTCTCATGTATTATGTATGTATTTGTGAAAATTAAATAATGCAGAAGTGTGTGTGTGTTGTATATGTGTACTGTTGAGTGGTATACCAATGCAGTATACTTGCGTGACTACCAATTGTGTCTTATGAATAAACTTATAGAATAGTCGAAAGAACAACAGCAGTGAGGGACCGTGAAATCACTGGTTGTTCACAACTGCAGTATACATGTTTGCCGGTGACTCCATTTGCAGTACTTGCGTGACTCCATTTCTATGTACTTATAAGAATCGGAAAGACACATGCAACTGAGGGAAAATCACATAAAATTTTTCAAAATATGGCGTTGACCTGTTTTGTGCAGAGGAGCTTTTATTTATTTTGTAATCCCCCAACATCCAAACCAAACATTATTTAGCCATAAGATGTTCACCGGGTAAATGAAAAAAATAATAGCTTTCTATCAGATCCACAATTTAGACCACGTTCCAGTCAAGTCTGGGGTTCTGGTGGGCGCGGCTAGTGAGCGATCAAACCAACTGGCCTGAGGATTTCCTAAGGAACGGTCACCTTTTTGTCTCGTCCTGTAACTTTGGTTCGGGGCAGAGACTTTAGTAATCACTTTTCTGTCCCTGTCTGTCTGTCCTTCGCGTCTGTCCGGATCCTGGTTCCTGTGCTGTCCTGTCTGTCTGTGGCCTGTCTGTCTGTCCTGTCTGTCTGTCTGTCATGCTGGCTGCCTGACGTCCGTGGTTCACGGGCTGTGTACGATTTATCTGGAGTTCGTGATAAGGGTATGATGATGTAACTGGTTGGAAAGTCGGGGTCCACGAGTTCCTTTCGACCTGATTAGATTTTGGGCGTAAAATATGCTAAATTAAGTATGCTAATTTGCATATTAATGAAATTTTCCCGCAAGGCTTGTGTACATACAAGTTTTCTGGAGTTCCGTTAAGGCTTATGATGAATGTAACTGTGGAAGGGAGCGGGCTGGCGAGTTCTCGAAATGATTAGATTTCGGGCGTTATTCGGGCAAATTAAGTATGCAAATTAGCTAATTTATGCAAAAAACAGCGTAATTGCTATTATAATTTTGAAACGGTACATTGGATACGGAAAAGTCCTTCACTGCATGAAGGCCGATCATGGTGCGCATCTTTTTCCAATTTGAGCGTGTGTGATTCAAGCGGCTTAGGTATGCAAGAGCTAAATTAATATGCAATAATTACTGAACAGTACATCGATAGGCAAAATTCCTTCGCTGCATGAAAGAGTACTAGGCCATGTTTGCATCTTTTGGGTGAATCAATATTGGGTCAAAGTGCATGTGGGCCGATTTATTAATGGGGCATTTTTTGATCCAATTGATCTAATTAAATATGCATAATTGCTGTATCAGCTGAAATGGTACATTGAATATGCACAATTCCTTCACTACATGAGACTTCTATTCCGTCTCTTTTGTATGAATCACAATTGCGTCAAAGTGCACCGTGGATCATTAAAGGGGCTTGTTCTGCACGCAATTGATCTAATTAAATATATGCGTAATTGCTGTATCGCTTAAATGGTACATTGGATATGCAAAATTCCTTAGCTACATGAGACTACTATATGGTAACATCTTTGTGTGCATCATAATTGTGGTCAAAATGCATGTGGCCACTTAAAGGGGCATTCTTGATTATTTTAAAATTGGGTCAACTAATGCAATGCTTGGTCCATCTTCACCAATTTTTCTCAGGTTGTCCAATGTCCAGTGTGAAATACTGCACCTTCAAAAAGAATTTTGATTCAGGAGTTTTACCTACAATAACTTATGTCAGCATGTGTTTATTTGGCAGTATATGGCGGTGTTTTATTTGGTGGTGTACCAAACAGGGTGTACAAACAAGACTTATCAAAAGGGGGGGGGGAGTACACCACAACAAAGGTATTAACTCAATATAATATAGCTAGATCAGTGCCCACGTTTTCATTGAAATGGTTTTTTCTACGTCTAGTCAGTCTTTGGGTTGCCACCTGTTTACTTCCTTGGAAAATGTGAAAATCCGCAAAATGTGCATTTCACCACTTTATGGACCCCGTAGGCGACTCAATTTAAAATGTGGTCACATGATTTTTTCAAATAGTGTTGCCATTGAATAATTTTCATATTTTTACTAAATTTAGTGAATTTTAGGGATTTTTTTAAAAATGTTTTACTTTTCATGATTAATATATCTACAATGGAAAATGTTGTGGCCCGGTTGTGGTGTAATGAAAGAGCAGGACTAAGAATACTCCAATGCAAACCCAGGGGTGCTACTACTAACCATCTCTTGGTTATGATTATGTTGGGGACATTTCAAATTATATCTCCCAAACGGAAGGATGTTGTGACCTCTATGGTTCGGTATCAAATGAAAAGAGTTTGAGAAGTATAGAAACTATAAATGCAAAACCACGGGGGTGCTACTGCCTAAACATCTCTTACTTGTGCTCAGTGGGGGACTTTTCAAGATTAAATCTCCAAATTGGAAAAGTCTGTGACCCCTAGGGTTTGGGTCAAATGAAATAGTGGGATGTAAAAACTAGTTAAGAATGGGAGTTATCTGGTTGCCACAACTTTTTTTAGGGGACACTTGGACTCGCACAGTTGCAACATGGTGTGCTGCTTTTTGTCTTACAATTTTTAAGCGCGAGGAAAGCACGGCCGAGACTTGTGGTTCGAGAACCGCCTTGTGTAGACTAGAAAGCTACATGATTGAAGTGTGAAGCTGCACATGATTGTGTGTGTGTGTTGTGTACGTGCATGTGTTACATGTTACTTGTTGGAATGTTTCTATTCCTTTGGGGGTTTTATTTTTGCTTGTGTTGCATTTTGAGGCATAAAAAATGCATACTATTTATTGCCTCTCCAATATCCTGGTACATAAGATTATTATGCAGTAACAGGTTTTTCTTCCACGGGGCAATACCACTGAAAATAGGTGTGTACTGCTAAACCACTGCATAATGAAAAAAAAAAAATATATTGGGCATTCAACTAATGAAACTTGTTCTTGCAAATACTATAATTTTCTAAAAGTTGTTAGACTACCTAAAAAGTGTGGGGAGAGAGCGTTGTGGCCCCCAGCGGTTAGGTGCCTTGCCTGTGGCGCAAATTTTAACCCAAAAAAAATCCCGGGTCGAATCCCGTGGGGGGTCACTTGCTGGGGGGATTTACCTTTCGGGTGCCTCAATTTGTATTTTTAATCTTCTATATATATACGAGCTATTGATTAAAAGCAGTATACGCTCTCCTCCATGGTTCATTGGGAATTGGGCAAATGAAGGAATGAAAGCATCCCGTCCTTCGGATTTTTTGGGACGTTTAAGCCGTCGGCCCGTGTACAGAAGAGTCACAACTGTACATGTGTACACCGAAATACAGTGTCGAAATAAGAGTAGGGTGAAAGCCCCTGACTGTTCCCCAATCCGCCCCCAGTCTCAAAAAGTGGGCATGTTAGGAGCGTCCTCCGATATCATGGAACACGCGGCCCGGATCAGTTACTCAGCTGATAAATCCTGGACACCACCACAAGCCAGTACCAATGACTTGTGGACACGCTTTTAAGAAGAAGAAAGAAGTAAAATAATTAGAAAAATGGGCTTCGTACCAACAAGTAACGGTTGTTTAATGTTTACAGCACACGTCTTGTCTTCTCCACGTAAATGTTAGCGTGTGCGCCTATAGTGGTAGTGGCACACACCAAAAAAGAATGTCCGCTTTGCATCACACATGAAGACGTAATCGAGAGAGACCATTGTTGAAGAATAATGGACAGAGTAAAACTAACCCAATCAAAGACGGAGCACTTTTGAAATAATTGTGGGGAGCAAGGGGTAATATAATTTTACATAATCAAAAAATATGGATAGCTTCTTTGGATGAAAGCAGAAAATATCACCCTCAAATATTGATCCCTCCCCACTCATTTGATCTAAAGCTTGGTCAACCACAACATAGCCAAATTATTATATAATTGTGTGTTGCTTTTCAACCTAGAGGAAGAAGCAGAGAGTGAAAGTTGTTTTAGAGTATGTAATGTGTAAGGTGTTTGTTTGCATTTGAAATGTGCAGTTTTTACAGAAAATAGCACCCAAAATCCATGAACAGGAACCAGAAGTATTGATGAACACCGCATTTCAAGTTAAATTACAATGCCAAACGCAAATGAAAAGGTCAGACAAAATACAAAAGAAAAAAAAAAGTGGAAAATACCCAAAGGGAAATTGCATGTTTTAAAATTTAACTACTCCAATCCCAGTCAGACAAGGTTGATATTGATAATCTTTCCTGGAGTAGCCAGCATTTTTCAACACTTGAATGCACTGGCCATCTCCAGGGAACAGATTAATAAAGATTAGTGCATTTGTTTTTGTTGTGTTTTTATTTTGTTTTTGTATTAATCAAAAAATTTAAATTAAACCAATTTTGCCTTTATTTATGTTTGCTTGTATACTGGCTACCCCTGGATGCAAAAACTTGGTGCAAATACAAGGACCAGATTTACTCAATTTTAACTTTGTAACTGCATCTAATGTCTTGTTACTGTCACTGATTACCTTTAAGATGAGAAAAAGAATACCTGGCTTATTTAAACAAAAAGAAAACTGAAGATCACTGGTAGAGATGCGGGTAAGTAACCTTGAGGGTGTTATAATAGTTCTTGCCCAGAGGGTGTTTGAATCATCCCACAATCACCTACAACTCCTAGTACGTTCCCATTCAAGCCTGACCTTATGCCTTTTCATTTTCTACGCTCGGTTAGCAATATTGCCCGACCCATACCCACTGGAAAATTTGGCAACCCCTGAGTGCAAAACCCCGTCAGGGGCCAATGATCTAGCAACACTGACTTCTCATTTTGCTAAGCTCATAGCAAGTTGTGTGCTCTTAATGTGCCTGAGAAGTTTGCAATTTTCAGCGGATTTAAGCTTTTACTCACCATCTACCCAAAACTACGTTGTTCTACCCATTTTTCTGACAATTTTGGTTCGGTTCGCTGCTTCAGCCCACACTCCAATTTGTGGCAAACCTGCGTCGTTTAGGTGGGCTGAGTCAGGGTGTGTACTTCAAAAAGATGGCGGCTAGTTCAAACGCTTGTTACAAGTGTCTGCCTCGGGTTGAGACCCCTCGAGTATTCCCACATTCATCAGCGCTTGCGTGGGGGAGCTTAGTGTGCTAATGGTCCGAGTATTTTATCTCGCTTTGTATCGGCGACTTTGCTGTTTTTCGCGGTCAACTTTCACACGCTATTATCCGGTAGGTACCAGTACGGACACCATTAAGGTATAGTCGGCCATCTGGGACGAAAGTTCATAACTCGGGTTCTGCATCGAAAAACATGGTTCGCATCGGCTTCATGGTGCACCGGGCGGTGTTTGAGCCCCACCGCTGCCTCCGGGGACTTACGGGACTGCGGGTCAGTGTATTGCGTCTTCCCGTCACCCAGGGGGCCCCACTCCGTTATTACGGCCGGGCCTACCGTTCATGGGAATACTTAGACTGGTGGATGACTCTTTTTTCAGGCGGCCATTTTGGAAATTTACCGGTGGATGGAATTTTTACCGCGTAGACTCATTGGTTCCGAAACTAAACATCTGGCGTGCGATACGGCAAGTTTCGTTCGATATTTCAACATGACCCGAAAAAGGAAGTACGTGCTTTCTATGGGAGTTAGGACTGTCAACCGCGTTTCTTCGGTTTTCCCAGTTTGCGGGGCTCCACTACCGTTGTTGTCACGGCAGAGCCTTACCGTTATGGGGGATGATTTTTAGCCGGGGGACACTTTTTCCGGCGGCCATTTTGAATTTTTTCCGACCGATAATTTACCGCTTAACCGCATTTTTTGGTTCCGAACTAACACATCGGCGGTTCGATTATAACAAATTTCATTCCATATTTCAACATACCCGGAAACCGGAAGAAGTATGTGCTTTTCTATGGGAGTTAGGCTCCAGCGGGACTTTTTTTTTTGCGTTTTGAGCGGGGGCATTACGGTTCAACTCGGTGGTTTGGGCTAGGACAAGAACCAGCGTCAAAGAAAAAACAAGGGTCAATCTCAAGAGAGGGAGCAAGTTGATACCTGAAGACCAAGTGGAAGATTATTTTATATTTCCTTTCCTCCCTTTGAAGCAGCGACGGCGGTGGATGCAACAAGGGCGTCGATCAGGAGGGGGTGGGGGTCACCGTGGCCCCCCCAGAAGAGGAAGAGACTATCCTCAGGCCTCAGTGCCTCCCCTTGCGGTGTGGGGGGGGGGGGGGGTGGCTGGGATACTTCAAAACCGAGTGTGCGGACGGTGGAGACTTCGAACTCATGGGTTCTGCGCAACACGCAAAGATGTTGATCCCCAAGGACGTAAACAAGAGGCAAGAACCAATTCTCCAAGAGAGCTGAACAGCTGCTCAGAAGGCGGCGATCCTTCGGGTTACGTCCCGCGCCATAGCATTCACCTCAGCGCTTTGTCTCTCCCTCAAGGAAATCCGACGAGTGAGCGCCCCCCGGAGATCCTCAACACGAAAGCGCTATGCCAGTTCAAGTCACGCCTCAAGATGGGGAGCCTATCAGCAGCTCTCAAGGGACTCATCAGAGCCGGGAGAACCATCTGGACTTAAAGGATGCTTACTACACTCGCCGATACACGGTCACACAGGAGGTGGCTCGGTTTCCAGATCGACGCTCGTTCTATCAGTTTCAGATGCCTCCCTTAGGAGTTTATCGACAATGTCCCGCACATTCACCAGGCTAGTGACGATTTAGCAGAGTCCCGGCGGAGAAGCCATTCGCCTTCGCTACTGGACGACTGGTTCCTGGCAGAGCTCCAGGAACAACTAAACATCCTTCACGGAGCATAGACTTTTAAAGGCGACACTGATCTTCAAGCGGGAATAGCGGTTTCGACCGCCGAGCGCATCGCATCTACGACGCAGTGCGCCGGGATCCTCATGAAACCAATGACTACTGGGTTCTCAGCCAGTATAACAACGGTGGTATCACGTTGCAGACTCGCTTGCAAGTTGGTATAGCTGGACGTCTATCGCCGTTCAATATTCGCCGAGACCGGAGTTTCAAGAGAGTACTCATGGCCGTCCCACACGCCAAAGAGCGTAGCGGGTGGCGCTGCGGATAATCTCGCCGGGAAAAAATACTCACCTCAAGACCAACTCTTTCATTCCCAGGACCGGAGCATCTAGAGCGGGTGGGAACCACGTAGGATGACTCGGCTGATCGGGGACTCGGACAAGGAAGTGACAAGCATCACTTATCACGTGGAGTGTGGCTGTTATTGGCGCCGGAGGCGACTATCTATTGGGTCAGGGAGGTCACGTCCTAGCACGTGCGGACAACATGCCGATCGTCTCCTACTTAACAAGCAGAGAGGATCCGGGAGTCGCATCATTTGCCTACAGACAATCCGGGAGTGGTGTCTCCGTCATCAGACCACCATGACGGCCATCCTCCTTCAGGGTAGACAAGACCATGGGCAGATGCCCTGCCGAGGAAGACAGCCGGGAATGCAGGACCTTCGAGAGTCCGGGTCGTCGGTGGAGTAGCACCTGCACCCCATATGCGAATGGATTCTCGGCTGGATCACCCCCACTGAACCTGTTGCAAGCCGCCTCAAGCCAGCTCCCGACAGACTGCTCGTGGGCCAAGGCTCCTCCACCGGATATTGGTCATCCCGTCATCGGGGGCCCACTACGTATAAGCGACGGGCCTTACCGTTAACGGGGATAATTAGAAATGGTTATTGGTCGTCCCATATCGGGGGACCCACTACCGTTATTACGGCCGGCCTTACCGTTCACAGGAATACTTAACATTGATAATAATTTCTCCAGCGGCAATCACCCAAGCCGCCTTGCAATGGATAGGCAAGGAGACCTAAAACAAGGGGGATTTATAATTCCAGACATGTCAAGCACCGGTACGAGTGCAGGAATCGCCAATGGACCTTGGCGAGCAACTCTCTCAGCAATCCATATGGGATTGGGCGGAGGCGTCACCGGAACATCGCCGTGTCTAGCTCGCCAGCACTTCATGACCTCATCAGGGAAACGCTGATCAAATGGACGCCCTATCGACCTTCTAGTGCAGCTGGGACCTGCATCAGTACTCAGCATCTCTACAGTCTCTCCTTAGAGAGCTTTCTCCAGGCACTTAGCGGGACCCACCATAGACTTCTCCTGGTCGCGCAGCATCAGGCCAGAGGAGTTCGGGACACCCTTGCTTTGTCTTTAGCAGAGAATCATCTCACCTAAACAGGGAACGCCGCTCGTCTTTTTCCCCGATCAGGCTACCTGGCCAAGAATCAAACTCTCAGCTTCATCCACAGTCGATATCCTCCAGATCTCCGACAAGCTTCAGGTTCCAGCGATGAAGGACGCTGGTGTCCAGCAGAGCCTTGAGTTTACCTTCAGCAAGACTCAAACCCTATAGGGGGGGTTCACGACCAACTCTTCCTCACAACAGAAGCCGAGACGACATAGCCAGTATTTGGATCGTGGCATCAGAAGGAGAGCTAGCTCGGTACGGGGTTCGTCTTGCGGGACGCTAATAGGAGCTCACGCCGTAAGATCTCAGGCGGCTGCCTTGGGCCTCCTACCGGGGAGCTTTAAACAAGATATCAGGGAGCCATGGGATGGGCTGTTCTTATACAGCCAAACGAAGTTTATATCGAGATGTCCTAGTACACAGCGGTTCGACGACAGCTAGGATCCTATCATCACCTTCCTCGTCATCACAGCAAACCCCCACATCTTCCAGCGGCCACAGCGCCCAGTAGACTACACACTGAAGTGGTAGTGCATCTGCTTATATTTGATTTGTTCAACCTTCCCCGGCGAGATCATATCACAGTAGCTCCGCTTGACTTATGCCGAGCACTCTGCTATCCGGGTGGACGCTACAGTTGTAATCTGTGGCATTAAGTCAGGGTTGAATGGGAAAAGTACGAGGAGATGTAGGTGATTCACCTCTCCCCCGGTGGAGAGTGATATCACCAAATTCCGTTTACTTTTACATAAGCCTGACGCTTCCCCCAGCCCCCCAATCCCCCCCCCATCCGGGCCACTGCGCGCCCAGGACGGGCTCACAGTGTTCGCTCTCCCGCACGTGGAGTAACCCGGTTGGGAAAAGAGCATCCAAAAATCAGTGTCAGTGTTGCTAGATCATTGGCCCTGACGTGTGCGCACTCAGTGTTGCCAAATTTCCAGTGGGTATCGTAGGGGATATTGCTAAACCGAGGTAGAAAATGAAACGGCATTAAGTCAGGACTTGAATGGTAAGTATACGAGGATTATGGTGAAGGACTCTCCCCCGGGGAAGGGGAATCATTGCAATAGCCTATACTGTACTGTACTAAAAACATGTCACTATTACGGATAAAAAATGTTCAAAAAGAACCACAAGACATTCATGATCATGCAAAAAAAAATCTAAACGTACTAGCCCTTGTAGCCTCAAATGAGTCTAAAAGTCGGGGTTTTATGTTGAAGAATAAGATTTTTGTGAGATCACATGACCTAGTTGGGTGAAATTTCCCAAAATGGTGCATGTGGGATTGACTCAACACCCTCTGGTTCTTGCCCAACGATACATGTAACCCCTCTGAGGCACTACCGTCTTTCATACAACCTTTCTGATTGGCTAATTACTTATGCATTTAATAGCCAATTAAATGTTAGATCAGCCCTACCACCTTCTTGAACATGTTACTGATTGGCTCAAAGAATCACGTAAGTTCCACTTTGACCAATCCGCAATCACGTAAGTGCCCTTGTGACCAATCAGCAATCACATAAGTTCATCGTGACCAATTAAACAGGTAGTACTCATGAGGTTAATGCATAATCAAAGCAGAGGAGTAGCTATATTGTTGTGTGAAGCACGAAGGTCGAAAGTGAAATAGCTGCCATTGTCATAAATTCCCAGGAAAATACTATTGTGCCAAGTCTGGTCAGTGGCTCTTAAAATGTTCTTCAGGTAACACAATCACCTGAAGAACAATTTCAGAGCCACAGACTCAAGGAAGATGAAATTGAGTTATCCTAATACAGGCAGCACACGATGAATCACATGGCAGCTATTCAATACGACCTTCTTACATTCTATGACGAATGGGCTAGCATCATTACTAAGGATGTTTTAAAGCAACCACTGTAATGAATTATGATTTGGAATGCACAATTGATGAGGTCTTGGACACCACACAGCTTATTCCCAATGCACACCAACTTGCACTTTATGCTCTATTAGCATAGCAAGTGGTAGCACGTAAAGAATTTTGACTGATCTTGAAAAAAGATCTGAGATCCTTGGAATTTTTCCATCACTTAAAAAGCATTTTTTATCCTTGGTGCTCGATGTGGAGAGTAAATTCACTCTTCTGGTCATGCATCACCGGAGTCATATTGACTGCGTTAATGCGGAAAAGATGAATCTACAAGAATGTGGCTAACTACTCTTGAAGTCATACTTCAACACGTCTCCAGAGATACTTTACATTGCCAAACTTCGATCTGCCAGCAGAGCCAACAGATTCAATCCCTTAGTTATCAACTCAAATATTATTAAAACATGATACGGATTGATCCCAGTGAAAAAAGCATATAATTGATCAAATGTGGTCAGTACACACCCAGAGGGTGCATTGAGTCAATCTCACAGCATCCGTTTTAGGGAAATTCACTGCAATAAAAATCCTGACTTTTAGACTCATTTAGACCACCTGTTAGGGAATTTTAGGATAATCCTGACATATCTTGTGGTCTAAACTTCTTGGACATTTTATCCCTAAGTACTGACAGTGTTTAGTACCAAGGTACAGTATAGGCACGCTGCAATGCATTCTGGGAGTGATTAAAACAACCTCTGGTACACCCCTGCGTGTATAGCTATTGTTACAATGATATGCTCTTGCCCACCTTTGCAGGTATGGAAAATTATAGCATTCAATTGCTTATAGCCATAAAACCATGTTCAGTAATTACTACTTTGGTAGTATAAATGTTTTACAATTTTTGTTATTTGTTCATTGTAAATCTTTATGCAATATTGAATTAAAACTGTACAGAAATGTACAGTGCTGGGTTGTGGTCACGGTTTTTTCCACATAGGTCTGATAGGCATTTGCACGACCCCCATAATGCAGCTCGTATTTGGGCCATTTCCATCCGGGAATTGTACCAGCCTCCAAGTGGCTAAAACCATACGGTTAAGGGGCTGTGAAGTAGGGAACTTGTCAAATGGCCAGTTTTTAGTTTTTCATGTTTAACGGCAATAACATGTTTTCTTTCCATATATTTTAACAGAATCTATATATATTTATTTTTCCTCATATTTTGTTATTTTACTTTTACTATGTCGCATTTTGACCAAACACAATCACATGGGCTGAGCAAAAGGCGGGTTAATTCGCGTATTATGCAATACGTGTCTGTGCTATTCGGTGCGCGCGATTTGTAAAGAGCGCATCAGAAACGCCTTGATGCATCGATTCGATATGACGCACACCCATGGTAATTGTATGCAATTGTAAAAGGTTGCCCACGTGAGTTGCTTTGCAAACAGAATGGGTTTAAATTCACGATTTGAGCCTCATAATGGTGAATTTTGATCATATGTATCCAGATGAAGCAATTTGACCTGGTGCAGAAGCAGTGTGAAGAATAAGAGAGGAGACGCTGTGGGTTGGATAAGGCTATATTTTGTAGCGAATGGGACAATATTTGGACAAAATGGTGATTTCTCTGTGTTCATTCGGCGATAATTCGTGATTTTCGGTTCCCCGTACTCGAACTCCATATCAGCAACAGGTTAAGAAATGAAAGCCATCGTAAGAGCATATCAAAAATTAGGGTCGTATTTTTTAGGTTTTTCATTTTTGGTTAAACATCGGATTTATGTCAACCTTTGCACAATCTTGGCGTTGTTCAAAATTAAAACACGCGGATTTTGGCTTGTGGCAAAAATTGATATTCGTGCAGGAAATTTTAACACACGGGGCAGAACTCCCGACCCTAGCACTTTGATCTCTGTAATACAAACATACGAACAGGCACAAGGCCAAAAAAAATGAGGTGAAATCTCCATTTTTTATGATTTTCTCAAAAAATACGTAATTTTGGGGGCAAAATATTATAATATGTGGATGCCTTGAGTTCATTCCTCTCAAAGATGTAATTAGATATGTGGAAACAAACCAATTACGAAGATACGGCCAAAAAAACATTCCTTTGAATTCCTGACTTCACAGCCCACCTTAAGAGCGGAAAGAGGAATACCAGAAACTTACCCTATCTGTGACGTTGCAAAATAGTTGTGTAATCGTCCGGCAGGTGAAAGTAGGGCACAGGGTTATATTACCTCAAAATTTTGATTAAAATATTATTTTCTCAATTGTATTTGAGAAAAAGATTCTTACGGAAAAGTATTTTGTTTACTATAAAGAGGAAAAGGGATTCCATAGAGTTGTTTATGCAGGTTGCACCTGTTTAGATAGATTGAACCATAAGGGAAGTGGGGGAATACCCAAGAGTAAACTTAGTAACTGAGTAGCGTTTATGCTTAAAAGATCAAAACATGCAAGATCGGGGAATTTCTCCATAGAGTTATATATATGACGTGATGTAATTCGGGTGATGAATTCTGATTAGTGTAAGGTTATGTTATGATGAGGATGATGTAATGATTATTGTTAGGAAAGGGGACTCTAGCTGTGAGTAGTTAAATCTATCACTGGAAGGACTCTTGCAAGCATCCACTAGTAACAAGTAGCTAGAAGATAGCTAGTTTTATCGCATTGAGGAGCAGACCGTGTCAGTCTAGTGCCAGGATATTAAATCCATGTGAGCAGAGTTGCTTAATATTCTACTGTCTATTTAAACAGAAGGTGCTGGGAATCAAAAATTTTTTTTTTAGATCCAAATTGTGGACAGATAGGATTCGTGGTGATTATCTGTTCGATGAGATACTGTGGATTTATGTCGTCGAGGGACTAAATTTAACACTTGTTGTCGTGAACTGCTGGACAAAAAGTTATCTTCCGGGACTGGGAAGATTCAAGAAAGATACTACATGAAGAGTGAAAATTATGTGAACTTTGCATACTGTCATTTGGGGTCTTCGCTGTGAGGAACATATCATCGTGAACTGCAACGCCTTCAAATAGGTACAGAACTCTTGATAAGTATAATAATCTTAAAATTGTGTACTGATATGTAAATTTTGTTTTGGGGACTCCCAAATTCTTGAACCCAAAATCAAGTAAAGATCATTAAAATGTTATTATATATAATTTAGATCCTTTGTGCCGGCTCATTTGTGTGTGTTGAAAGGTATTTCGACCTAGACGTCTACGCGACGTCATAAACAGAATTGGGGGTCGTTTTCGAGAATTGAAGTGAGATGAACTTTGAGCCTTATGT
This sequence comes from Ophioderma brevispina, assembly GCA_023653785.1. NCBI lineage: Eukaryota > Metazoa > Echinodermata > Ophiuroidea > Amphilepidida > Ophiodermatidae > Ophioderma > Ophioderma brevispina. The sequence goes on along the minus strand of JAMKCH010005242.1, from coordinate 62,955 downwards.
TCAAATTTTACACACCTAAAAAGTGTTATAATATGTTAAAATGTGCACATTTTGATCCAAATTTTGTGTGTATTACAGGTACTACCATTGGAGTTTGGTTCAAGTTAATATATAGTGTTGTAGAGTACAATCACAATTGGAGTTTGATACAGAAGTGTTCATAGGGAAAATAACTGGGAAGTTGATGAGCTGAGAAAGCTGGGAGGTCATTCCATGCCAAAAAACCAAGGGTGGAACCCACCCTCTCAGATTTGTTGAAAATTGCAGTCAAAGGTACATTCATGGGGGACAGAGGAGGTCAAAAGGAAAAATTCAAATTCCATTCCGTTTTGAAGTTAGGGATTTCAAAGTTTTACGACTCGGACTATAAAATTGTGATTCAGATAAAAAAACTTATTAATGCTATTTTATATAATCAGTAGTTGCCATTTGTGCATCCCCAAAAACAAAACAAGTAGACTTTTTTCTATCCCTAGTAAAAATAGGCCCTCAAATAGTTGACATGTGCAAAGGGATAAAAGGGGACCAAACTAGGGGCGCTATTTTGACGGTACCCCTGTAGAAGTTCTAGCATTGAAAAAAATTAGCCTACACTATAACAATCATGGCTGATATAAGTTTTGTTTTGTTATTCTTGAGTCTTTCAGTGAAAAAAAGATGATGCAAAGTTTCCCATTTTGGTTTAAAAAGTTGCAGAATTCAGAAACCTTTTTTTTTTTTTTAAAATGTAAAATTGACTAAGTTAGGAAAATTTTGAACTGTGGTCACCTAACATGTCATGTAGGATTTTGGCGACATGTTTAGGATGATACTGATCACATAAAGTGGTCGTAGTGAGAAACAAAAATCCCAAAAATAACTTGTAAAATTTAGTCAATTTTTAGTTTAAAAGGTGCTGAATTCAGCACTTTTACACACCAACGAGCTAATTTTGCTTGATTGTAATCACATTTTTCACACGGATGACCAGACCGCATGATGATGTATTGACACACAAAGTAAGTCATACTGTAGGCCTAGCCAGAATTTACTAGGTACAACCAAATACAACAATAAGTCGGGTTCTAACAAAGCATCTCATGGTAGCACAGAAGAGGGGAAATCCCAGGCAGGTTCCCATGAAAAGGGGTAAAGAAAGTAATGGTGCTAATCAGAAAACCATGGGGATGGACCCAATCACAGTCACATCGCAATCATGTAAGAAGCCAGGGAACATACAAGAGGATGTCAAGGTGTTGGGAGATAAATGGCTATCTACCAACAAGGAGGGGAAAAGCCAAAAGTTGAGTCAATAACCAATAGGTTGTGGTTACTTTGAGGTCAAAAGTTCATCTTCGTTCAGAAACAAGAAATCCAAAAAGGGAATTAACACAGAAAAAGAAAGGGTGACTTAAGCTTTTGTTTTTGGAGGATTGATGTCACATTCAGGTGATAGTTTAGATCCAAAACCCATTAGAATCATGCAGGACAGTTACGCGCGCAGTCATGATATTGGAAGATGCACTTCCATTTTGATATTGAGAACTCCACAGGAACTAGTGCATGAGTAGGGATAGGATGGTTGTTATTAGTGTCCCTCTTCACAAACTGATTTGAATCAGACTGGTTTGGAAACTGTCACAATTGGGTAGACAAGAAATCAAAGTTAAGGGGTTTCCAAGTTGTTAGGGAATGAATTGGCAGGGGGGAAAGTGCTCCCAAGATCCATAGTTTCCCAGGTGCCCTTACAGTGGTAAATTTGATGAGGAAATAGACATTTTTCCCACATGTGCAGTAACTAGGTCAATGACCAGAAAAGCCTAACAGGAAAACAGTGAGAAGGTGATGAGTCAAATACTCACACATATGGAAGAGTGTGAGGATGACTGGTCCCAATTTAGTGGATACTTTCTCTCAAAGTTAGAGGAATTTGGAGGTCATCTCCCTCTCAGGGGAGACTCAATTCCCAAGTAGTGAAAATCCAGCTCTGAGCACAAACAAAGTGACAAGTGGTAAACAATGAAAATCCAGCCGCTGAGCATGATAGAATTAGGGACTGTAACGGAGAACCCTTTAAGCCATGACAAGCTGGTAAGTGAGCAGTACAATGACCCAGCATTAGGAACTTAGGTGAGAGGGCATGTCGAACAGGAAGCCGAGCAAAGTCCGATGTTTCTACAGCAAAATGGTGTCCTCATGAGAAAATGGCGGCCACCGATGCACTTGTAGATGAGGAATGGAAGGTCGTGAATCAAATTGTAGTGCCAAAGGTAATCATAGGGACGTGCTAGGCAAGCCCATGATAGTCCCATGGCAGGACACTTAGGGTGAGAAAAAACTGCAGATTAGAGTCATTTGTGGTGGCCTACACTCAGAAAGATGTGTCTGAGTATGTAAGATGTCACCACGTCAAAATGTGGCAAGCCCTAATCAGAAAATTCCTACTGCTCCCTTGCAACCGATACCAGCATTTTGATGAGCCATTTAGTAGGTCCTTAATAGATTGCGTAGGACACTGCCAAAGACCAAGCAGGAAATCAGTATTTAATGATCATCATGTGTGCTTCCACAAGATTCCCTGAGGTCTACCCTGCGAAATCTTAGGGCACAGAATCTAGAGAAAGCTCTAACAAAGTTTTTCACCTAGTAGGGTCTCCAAAAAATCAATCATCTGATCAAGGATCAAATTTCAGTCAGGTTGTTCCAACAAGTTATGGACAGTTGGGAATTTCCCAGTACAGCTCTTCAGCATACCACCCAAAGTCCCAGGGGGCCCAGAAGGTACCACCAAACATTGAAAAAATGATCAAAAACCCCTTGATTTTGATTTGAGAGGGATGGGATGAGGGAGTTATCTCCTGTTATGCTACCAGGGAGGCTGTAAAAGAATCATTAGGATTTAGTCCCTTTGAGTTGGTGTTTGGTCACAAAGGTAGGGGACCTTGAAACTACTGAAAGAAAGTGGTTTGTGAAGATCCTGATGTGAATTTGTTTTTTTAGACTATGTGTCTCAATTTCAGACACAGGCTCCAAAGGGCCATGAATGCCCAAACAAATCTCAACACAGTCAGCAAAAAATGAACATTATGACAAGATGCCAGGAACAGAGTATTCCAAGCCAGGTGATAAAGTTTTGGCACTTTTTCCACTACAGGGCATTCCTTGCAAGCCAAGTATCGAGACATATAGCATTGAGAACAAAGTGAGACCTTGACTATGTGTCAAAACACCAGGTAGAAGTAAAAGTCGGACAATTATGTCACATAAATTATGCTCAAAGAGTATAATGAAGAGATGAGACATAAAGCCGCATGTGTTAAGTCATATAGAGTTGATGGTGTACAAATGGTGAATCACAAGTTAGAATTTGAACAAAACAGCACTGTAAACACAGAAAATGAGTATGGGTCAAAATTGCCAAACTTTGACATAAATTGCCAATTTAGACAAGAAATTAGGTCACCTTTCCAACAAGGTCAACAAGGTGACTTGAAAGAGTTAATTCATGAGGTGGGAAAACATATTCGATGTACCAGGAGAACACATGTCACAAACCCATGACCAGATGTAGGGGACTCGAGCTGTAAAGCACACCTTATAGGTGAATCCAATCAAGTTGAAACATATCAGGAATGAGGGTGAAACATGTTGACATGGAATAGTAGAGCCAAAGCAATAGTGAATGGAGTTCCCCAGTATTCTGGTTCCCAAACCTGAGGGTTCATTTCGTTTTGTCACAGATTTTCAGAACAAGTCACCTCTGTTCCAAAACCGACTCAAATCCGATCCCACGGATTTGATGAGTGCATAGATAGAGTTGGAAATGCAAATTGTTAGGCAAATTTGATTGTGAAGGGATATTGGCAAGTTCCACTCACTAACCGTGCCAAAGGAAATTTCAGCCTTTGTACGCCCGATGGCCTAGACCAAACAAAAGAATGGCATTTGGTCTCACAAATTCTGCCGCAAACTTTCAGAGATTAGTGAAAACAGAGTAGTTGACAGACATAGAAAATTCTGAAGCCTATGTCGATGATTTCCTTGTGTACCAGTGAAACTGGAAGAACACATGAGAACGCTCCATCAATTGTTGAGAAATTATCTCAGGCAGGTTGAACTGTGAATCTGGTGAAAAGTGAATTTTGCCATGCAAATGTCACATACTTAGGGCAAGTTGTAGGACAAGGGCAAAATAGGCCAATCAATGCAAAAGGTGAACCAATTGAGAATTCCCAACCACAGAGCAAAAGAGATCTCATGCGATTCATAGGTATGTCGGGTATTACAGAAAACAAAAAAATATCTGTCCAAATTTCTCAGAAATGAGTGTCCGCTGACCAAACCTGCTGAAGAAAAAACGCAAAATGTTGTATGGTCAGAGCAATGCCAAACAGCGTTTGAGAAAATCAAACTTTTGAGAATGCCGCAGTTTGAGTGCTGCAACTTTCAGACACAAATTCAGTTGCAGGTGATGCCAGTGAAGTAGGACTGTGTGGAGGTTCTCATGCAAGAGAGGAAAATGAGTAGATCATCTGCATGTATTACTATACGAGTTTGACAAAACATCAGAAAACTACTCAACATTGAGAAAGTATGCCTTGCAGTGTACGGTCATTGCAAAATTTTGAAGTGTACTTGAGTACACGTGCACCAGTTCTAGTGTACACGGATTCACAATCCGTTGACTTTCATCCACACGATGAAAAACAGAAATCCGAGACTTGTCAGGGGGAGTTTAACTCTACAAGAAAAACAATCTGGACATAAGACATATCAAAGGAAAAGATATGTCTTGAGATGCCTGTCCAGAGCGCCTCAATTCGTTCAGAAATTTGATATTAAATTTATGTAATAAGACTGAAGGCAGCAATGCAAGAAATTATAATAAAAAAAGTGTAACATTTGCATTGTGTAAACTTTATGTAAAATGACCACAAATGATTAAAGGTATAAAGGCCAGATTTGGAAAAATTTTCTTCATCAAATTTTCTTTTAAGGGGGCGGATGTATATTACTCTCAAAATTTTGAAGTAAATATTATGTTCTCAATTTTATTTGAGAAAAAGATTTCTCACGGGAAAAAGTAGGTGTTTACTATAAAAGAGAAGAAAAGGGGATTTCCCTAGAGTGTTATGCGGATGCCACCTGTTAGATAGATTGCACAATCAGGGAGTGGGGGAATTCCCCAAGATGTAAACTTAGTAACTGCGTCAGTTGTTTAAGCTTTAAGATCAAACATTGCACGATCTGGGAATTCATCCATAGAGTTATATAGATGAAGTGATGTAATTAGGGTGATGGAAGTCCGATTGGTCAGTTAGGTAAGTTATGTTAGCCTTGAGGATGATGTAATGATTATGTTGAAAGGGGAAGCTATCTGTGGAGTAGTTAAATTACTATCCTGGAAGGGACTCTCTGCAGCAGCCCACTAGTCACAAGCTAGTAGAAGATAGCTAGTTTACTCTGCATTGAGGAGCAAGACCTTTCAAGTACTAGTGCCAGGATAATAATTCCATGTGAGCGAGTTGCTGTAATTATTCTTCTGTCCTCTTTGAAGCCGAAAGTGCTGGGAATCAAAATAGGATTCCAAAATTGTGGACAGATAGAAACGTGGTGATATCTTGGGTGATATACTGTGGATTATGTGTCGAGGGACTTAACTAACCTTGTCGTCTTGAACGGCTTGGACAAACAGTTATCTTCAGGATGGGAAGATTCCCAGAATATACTACCTGAAGAGTTAAATATGTGAAATTGCAGTACTGTAATTTTGGAGTCTTCGCGTGACCCGGACATTATCATCGTTGAATTGCACGCCTTAACATAGGAATACTAGAACAGTTATAAGATAATAATATTAAATGGATAATTCATTGTAATTTCTTTGGTTGGACATACCAAATTCTTGAACCAAATCAAGTAAAGATCATTAAAACTGTTTATTATATAATTTAGTATATTTGTGACACCAGGCTCATTTATTGTGTTGAAAGGTATTTCGACCTTAGAGTCTACGCGAGTCATAACAACAGTTACGATCGAAAATCACTTTGTCGTGAATTTCAACCCCAGTGACTCGATGTTTTTGTTCCGTTGATATTACTTCTACATTTTGTAAGCTAACTTCACATGAAAAGTTACTTGTATTGTATTTTAGGATGTTCGGCGACGCGAGACGAACAACACATTTTTGTAAATGAACTATGTACAAGATTCCGGATGGAAAGTGGACACAATACGAGATTGCATTATGAGTGTGCTGATGCAAGTAATACACAGAAATGTTGAATGTCAAATAGTGTAGGCTCAAACTCAAAGCAGCAACAATACAGCAGATACGTGTGTGAGATTCGCGCAGTGCATTCTTGGGTCGAAAGCATTAGTGTTGATGGCATTCCTTACATTTACGGCTAAACAAAAGCAAATATTTTGTGACTATTTTTTTATGATCAAGGTGGAGCGGGAATGGAGGCTGATGTTTCAAATCATACATAAGCCTCATGTGGACAGAGAGCATCTTGCCATCAGGTTATGATGTATTGCAATTATGTTGCTCGAAAATGATTAATTTCTTGATGGGTTTCAAGTGTCTTTTGGCTATAACTTAAAAATACAGCACGTTCTTGATAAAATCCTTTAAAATGTATAAAAAAAACCTAACATTTTTCTGGCTCACAACAGAGATTCCGAACTGAAAACCGTTGCTGAGCCCAAGAATCGAGATCCCCGAGAAGGAGAACGAACAGTTGGAGACAAATTATCCAGGGTCAACTGGCACAGAGCGCACGAGGCAGAGGAAACCTACACAACCAAACGAGACCGGAGAGTGTAAAACAGAGTGACTATGAGAAGACTAAGCAGTTGGATGTCGCACAGACTACCATTCAGGATGTGAGAGAAAGGGCGGGGGGGGGGGGGGGGGGGGGGTTTGTGAAGCTCCTAGATGCTGTAACACGTGTGTAGGAACGGATAGGAGAATTAACATGAAGATATCAGTGGGTGACACTACTTTCTGTACGCCAGCAAATTTAGGAGCCATGCTTATCTAAAGGCGTGATCTTTTAACAATTCTATTTAAATGATTATGGAAATGTCTCGATAGCTTGGAAGGTTGGAGCACTGATGTGGGTGGGAGTCCCGGGTCGATTCCCGGTTGGAATAATGAATTTTTATTCTGGTCTCTTGATGGAAATGATTAGTATAGCTTGATCTGTTGCAAATTATAGAAGTAATATAATTTCAAAGTTATACTTTCTGGCTCATAATTTTGCGACAGTGTAGCAAGTAACGCCGCTTCCCGCCAAAACGGCGCACAATTCGCATATAACATGTAGATGCAGTACACTCAACGCCAACACACACGTTGTTATGGCCAAGGAAATTATGACCCGAGTTATAGGACATCGGTTGAGCCTCCCCGTTGAGATTTCTTACAATGGGATTAGTGTGAATAAATGAAACTACTCAGGGCAATTTTTAATCTGTCCGAGTCCAGAAAATTTCTCAAGATAAGGGAGGAGGAGGAGAAATAGAAACGTTTAGAGCAGTCATTTTTTGGGATAAATGTTGATAAAAATAATAATACGGTTTTGTTATTGCTATAGTGTTCAAACGGTAAAATTCATTCTTTCTTGTTCGTTAACACTAGTGTGTGTTATATTTGTTCAATGTAGGTTTTATGTGATGGTTTATGGGTAATATACCATGTGGTCCTGTAAGTTAGCATAACATGAACATGTTATACTAAGTCAATAAACCCCTTTTTTCCAATACCATCCTTCTTTTCACTGTATTAGATACATATAATTAAATGATGAGAAAATCACCAAAATTTGGATTCAGGTCTATTACATAGAGGAAAGGTCCTGGATTCATTCTATCTAGGGCATTATGCTGACATATTAGCTCTGAATGTCATCCACTGATGATGAGATATGTAATATAAGGCTTACACAGTAAATCAACCTTGCTGTAGCGGCCTATGGGATGTCACAATTTACTTTCACCACTTAATGTATTCCAAATACTCCACCTGGAAGGGCACCATGTCACACCCTTACAGTACTAATATGCGATAGTACCCAACTCATGCAAACTGAATTAAGGTGTAGTATTGGGAAACTAGCCAAAATTAAATGGGAAATAGAAGATTTGATCCACTCCCATTTTTACATTCTTACCAAAATGTGACTGGAACAACCATTTGTAGGGTATTTTAAGAAGAATTAACACTGTATTCAAAAGAAGATGTGGGATGTGAGTTAGTTCCAAGACATTTTGGTAGCGGTATTATGGAAACATTCTATATGCTACATTATGATAACATCAAATGTAGTACCATATTTAAAACTGGAGTTTTTTAAAAAGGTATGGTAACCTTTGGCATGATAATTTCAGTTCCAATATCTTCTTTTGCTTCCTTTCCCATTCAACTTGTCCAACTTAAGGAGTGGATCAAAAAATGGGTCCCCATCTAATGACTAACTCATACAAGGGAGTATTTGGTGATCATGAGCACATGGAAAAAAGTGTCTGTGTACAATTATTACAAACATGGCGAACTTTATACTCAAATCAGCTTGAAGTCAAAAAGAAATCCCCAATTTTGGGATGCTGTTGGCATGGTATACAATGCCAAATACACTGATGTGACCCTATTAAAGGTGCTGGTACCGATCCACTTGGGACCGGATTTACTGGAAGTAGTATCAATTTTGATAATCACAGGAGAAGGCAGTAATTTTTCGCATTGTCGTCTTGAAATTGAGCTTCCAAAATCGTATTTCTTCCCAAGATACAGACAAAAATGCTGTTAAATGGTTAACCATCAATGTTTGCAAGTAGGGAATAGGGCCTTGCATTGTGCATTGTTGTTCTACAAACAAAAACTTACAGTTGTTTCCCATTGTATGTGGTGGCAAGTGTATGAAAAGGTCATACTCTCATATCAAGCAGGAACATGATACCATAAATCAGAACAGCACCTTTAATTGATAAGTCGTTTGTAAATCCAGCAGCTGTCTTCCCACATGTTACTCCTAACTGTGTCACACTCAACGGTGACATAAGTTTGAAGGGGATTTCTCAAAAATTGGCTTTGATGTTGGATCGGGAAGTTATAGAAACATCATGATCACCAGTACATCAATAGCCCATGGTCAGTAGATGTACTAACCAAACCATTAATATGCTCACTTTAACTTAAACGGCATCACTCCTTTTACCACCGGACCGACTTCACATATTAGCCTCTGCCTAAATCGCCTTGAAGCACCAACAGCAGCTACAGAGGACACCTAAAAAGGTGCCCACCACACCCAATAAGGGTCAACGACAACTAAAAGACACCCTCCGACACAGAAAGCTGCCCACGAGTTCTAGGGTGGCCAAACCAAAACCAGAGTAAGTTGTCGGTTCATGACTAACAGTGATTTCCATTTGTGTGTGTTACAGCATGCATTTTAGTATGTTTACATTTCAACATACCTCATATAATTTTGTTTGCTCTGTGCCCAGACTTTTCACTAACCGGGGTGTGAGAGTTCCTCTTTTCAGCTGATCGCCTCATTTTCAATGACAAAGATTAGGGCCAATTTCCGCTTTATCTTGTATGTTCAGCCTATTTGGATTGACCCCATTTGCAGTGTTTTTCCTGTTTTTGGCTGTGCCGTCTAACACCCCTGCACTCACTGCAAGCTTGTTTCAGAAGACTGCACACGTTTGTAAGATGTCCCTTCATTATTTTTCAGTTTGCATACGTGTTAAAAAATATTGTCCTTATAAAAAATCCTTGAACAATTTTTATCCGTTATTTCAAGGATAAAATTATAGGTGGATTGAAAATCAACCATCAATGTTCAACTAATCAGATATTGGTCGTGAATCGAGTGGTCAGGGTGAACGGAAATGGTACTGGCCTGTGAAATTAAGGGACCGATTGACCTATGGACAGCGAGAGACACTTCTATGATTTGTACAAATAAAAAAATTGTGTCCTTATATGGGTCCATCCATATAAGGGGATTCAAGTTAGTTACCCCCAAAGATTTTTAAAAGATTTAGCCGGTGGCCGGATTTGAACGGCGACCCTCAGGATTACTAGGCACGGCGCCTTCTCGGAACTAAGCCTATAGATATAATCTATCGCTCCTCTGCACACTGATTGTTAGCTAAGTGGGAAGAACGTTTAGCACGAATCTGCCATTTGCAGTTCAAGCCTTGGAACTGCATTGGAATAATACAGACTATTTCATATGAAGTCCCAAGGATGCAAATGAGGTAATATGCCAGATTCCATCAAGCGCCGCTACTGCGCAAGGCATGCAGGCATGAGGACAAGTTGTAATACCTCATTTGCATCTTGGACTTCTTATATGAAATGTTACCAAAATGAGGTGTTAATACAAACAGAGATACCGTTTTCCGAATTATTCTTGTTTTTCCGAATTACTTGTTAACTGCCTGAAAGTTTTCCTATTTATAAATTCTTTGGAGGTTAATTTTTTTTCTTTTTTTAATTTTTGCAAAAAAACTAAAAAATCAATAAAACTCAAAAACTTAAAAAACATTTAAAACATTTCTTGTTAGTTTCTGTGCGAATTACTCACTCCGATGTGTTCGTTGGCCTTGTTCCAACGTAAGAAGAACTAAGGCCTATGAGCCGCGAAAAGAGAACGCAGACTGAGATGGAGGTCTGGCAATTAGGCGGCTTCTTTCGTGATATTTTAGACAGACAAGTGCTATGCTGATTATTCACCAGAGAACGAAAAAGTTTGCTGTCAAGATGTCGGCCTTTATAAACATGATAAAGTTTGTCGAGCTTGGCGAATATCGGAAATGAATATAAAACGGCCGAGGACAAAAATTCCAGTGGAAAGGCTTGAGGACATGATTTAACGGGGATTATTCCCGGAGCTAGGGTGAATCTACCGTAGGGAATTTAGTATTCTGCCAACACTTTTAAATGGCACCCAAACATGTGGTTTATTCCGGAACGTTGCCGAATTCGTAGGGTGTGGCAGAAATGTTTGAGGAGGTAGGTAAAACTTCGGGAAAGAATTTGTATTGTGGCCACACCCGTTAATTCGGCAGCCTTCAACGGAATAAACTGCATGTGGAAGGGTTGTGGATGGAATGCAGAATTACTAAATTCATCACCAACTGCGAATTATCATGTATGTTTGGTTATGATGTCATTAATTCATGATTCAGTGATCATAATGTCTAATTTCAGTACTAACAGTATTTATTATGCCGGCCTTATACTAATTACGATGCAATATTGTCAGCTTTCTAAGCTAAAATGGAGGCCAGGAGACATCTCCTAAAGCTTTCAAAATAGTTAACAATTCCTAAGGCGGGCCCGGACCCCCACCCCGAGGTCGCGATGCTCGCTGCGCGCGTACGGCTCTACTTGTCCTTTATGGTAGAATTTTTTTTTAATACCCTGCTGGCATCTCTGAGAACCAGGCATTCACCTATTGCAGGGTCAATGGTTTTTGTGTAGAGAGAATCAAAAGTGTGATGAAGCTGTTACCATTCATATTGCAGCCAGTTAAGGATCTGCTCACAACGGCCAAAAATGTGCAAAGATAAAATCAGGAATAATGAACAAGACTCTGTAAGTGGTGACTTTACGAACTGTTGTGCCCACCAAACACTTACATTTTTGGCCCATATTGTTGGTTAAATTGTGCATCAGAAATTGTTTTTAATTTTATCATTAATAGGTCGTCTAGGAAGCAAACTTCTTTTATTAATAATCATACACATGTTTGGTTCTCCTTTGTAGGGTTGTTGATTGATAGAAGCACAAGCATATGATCTAATCTTATTATGGCAGTGCAAATAACACTTATAATTGGTATTTTATGGGGGAAATGTAATGCATACAATTTAATGATTATAACATGTTTTTTTTACTTCAATGGTAATGGAGGCTAGGTAAAAGGATATGTTTGAGCTATGTGGAAATTTTAATCCAGATGTTACTGATATTGATTTTAGTGGATAAATATCGTTAATCAGATTAGATCATATGTAGATTTTTTTAAAATTGACAATTCTGTTTATTGTAGTAAGGTCATTATTATGCCAGTGGGTGGAGGTAATCCAACTTTTTAACAAAAGTCACATTCACCTCGCTTCTTGTTCAAAATTCACATTCTCCCCGATATTTATGAATTTTTTCATTTAACAGTTTTGAGTTTTTCCCTCTTCCTTGATGAAAATTTTGTAGGTGTGCCCCTGTCCTTAACACATTTTGTGTTGCTGCTCACCTCAAATCCTCATCCTCTTGGTGGCATAACTGAGGACCCCTGCCTATAGCACTGCACTTTGGCAAGCTTCCATATAAGGATCTTGGTTAATAACCCTATTTGGCTAGTTTTGTGAGACCCATTTGCAGTTTACAAGGAATCAACTCCTTGGTCTAATGCATTTTGTCAAATGATACCCAGAGGCAAAAGATTAATTCAGACTTACATGATAAGTTTGGGTTACTGCAATGTGCATGGAGATGGGAAATGTGGTTAGCTGGGTAGTGAGAGATAGCGATAGGCTCTAGTTAGGTTTGTTCTTTCAGTATACAAAACAATTTGAATAGGATTCCATGGAAGGCATGTTTAATTCAGATTGGCAATCCAGACAGTTTTGGAGATCCTGAAACAAGGCCTGTGAAACATTGAATATAAAACACTCAAAGGGGATTTTGTGATCCCACAGTTAACCCCCCTAACTACGCAAAAAAGAAGTAAGATTTTTTCATCATCTTTGCCATATTAGCCAAAGTATTTGATGTGGGCTAGATTGCATCGGTACTCAACAGAAATGTTTTATTTCAAGAAATTTACTATTCAGTCTTCTAGTTTCCTGTTATAACGGACAGAATTGTAGTAGCACAGTGACATGCAAAATGCAAGTTGGACTCAATGAATTTTGGGAACCACAAACTCGCTGGTTTAAAGGTGGAATGGCAGTGGAAAATAGCTGATCTACTGTGCACTCTTCTAAGCTATTGTCTAGATATTTCGTAATTCACACACTAGCTCAACGTCAGGCCCAAACTTTTGCTTTAGTTATACTTCATCATTTAGCATGACTGTAATATGAAAGCAAATCTATGCAATGAATTGTTTTTTACTCTTTTTCTTATTTTTGACCCATTTGTACGTTTTCTATGGTTTATGTAGTAGATATTTTCATTTTCAGATGGTCATAAACCCATCAGTCCATATGAAACAGTCTTTAGGGATTGGAAAAGAAGAGGACCTTACCAGTATTATACCTACAGGATATGTATATCAAATGAACCCCCAGTGAGACACTTTTACTTCTTTAAGGTCATATTAAACATTGTCGCCCAGACTCATCGGGTTTTTTGTGTTTGAAATTACTAGAGTTTAATAGTTTTGGCAATATACCAAAATAATTATTGCACCACTGTAAGTAAAAATGTTTCATGCTGTCGTGACATGTTTTCAGAGAATGCTCTACTCTAATTAGGACAAACATGCTAATGACCCCTGTTCAAGTGTGGTAATCCTAAAATAGCGGGTTAAATTATTTACCTAAATCTAACCGAACCCGAACCCCAAAACCTCACCCTAATAACCTAACTCTTAAAATTGCCTATGTAATTTAATCCTGCTTAAAATACGATGATTACCCAAAGTTTCTCACAACGCAAGAGATACAATACTCTTATATGGCTAGGAACCATATCACCCCACTGGCGTAGTTCCTTAGTCTTCTCCTAACAGAGTCACCATACTAAATGTTGCATCATGTTAGATTAAATAGTAAAAAGTCTAGTTATCTTGTCTTTGTAAGCAACCTGTGAAGTCGTGCATCATGAAGAGTTCAAAACCATATTTTAATAAAGAATTCTCGATCAAAACATAGAAAAAACTCATTAATTGGAATTAGTGGGGAAACAAAAAATGGCACAGAAATCCCTAAGATTTTCCTTTAAGACTGTAGATTATTAAATGGTTAGATTATGAAGCAGGGACTTGCTGGGATAATTTGAGCTGATTAAAGATTTTGCTCTATAGCTACTAGTAATTATATAATTATGTTATACAAGCCCCACGAATATTGCTCAATGAACCATAAACACCCCGTCAATTATGTCAAGGGTTACATTATTTATACCCTGTAGCTTTGAACTTGAACTAGATCACACCTATCATGATTAACTGTTATGTAGTCTCTGCGCTGCATTTATACCCAATATTAAAAGTTACAAAAGTTACAAATCCCGCAATACCAATGAGAATTTGCATCTTCCACTACAAATATTGTTATGAGGATTGCCAGTGTTAATTCCACCCCATCAGTTTTAAATAAACTGTTCGTGGTTGAGACCCATTTTTGCATCGAACTACCCCCCTGTTTGTCGCCTAGTTTCTCAACCAGCAAAGAGCCTGATAACCTACTGAAGGGTGGCAGGTGGAATGTTTATTTCTATACAGTTTAAATTGTTTTCTTGGTGGGTTTCCCCTCTACTTGTTTTTTTACCGATTTCAAACTCTGTATCTTGTTTAACCAAAATGGCTCAAGTTGTTTTAGTGTTGACCTCATAGCTGAGTTAAAAACTAACCCTAGTAATCACTGACCTACACAAACAACAATGTCAACTCCTGTCCATAGTACTCAAACACGTTCTTTCATTTACGATACATATAAGACTACTGGTTGTTTGGTTAGAAGGAGACAGGCTCTTTGACCGTTTTTAAAGGATTACAAATATGTTGACAATCTGGTAAACAGTTGCAAATCTTTTTTAACAAGTATTGCAAAAACAAGTTAAAGTTTCACATTTTTATAAGATTGCATTTTTAACCGTGATAGTGTCCATCATTCCCCACATCACTGCCCACCCACTCTCACAGACAAGGGACAAGATCCGTTGGAGAAAGCACGTAAAGCGGGACTGGGGACTTAGTGCGAACGGGTAAGGCCTATCAAATCAATCCTCTCTGTGCTAAATGTGGTGTTGTGTGTTTGGCTAAAAACCATAAACATTAAAAGGGTTTTCACTCGTTTGGGTTCTTAACCATATAATGCAAAGTAATCCGTATAAGCACCAGCCGTTCCGCTTTAATGTGCATATAAGGTAATTTGCATCTAACCAGAAAGATTGCACATTTTAAGGGACATAATTTGTATTGTAAGCATTACCAGGACTTTAGCAGGCTTATGGCTGTTTGCAAATTAAAGGCGAAATGCCAGGCTAATAAAAATTTCGCTTCAACATATTATAAATACATGTTTGTTCAAATGAATGTCTTTCAGCAGAAAATGACACTATATTATGATATCCCCAAAAAAATTGTAAAACGTTTATAATATCTTCCGTATGATTTGGCAGCCATTTTTGATAGACCTAGATGAAAAATGAATGTGAAATCATGAGGTATATTAGTACATAGTGTGTCCTGAAATAAGTAGCCAGTGAAATATTAGTGAATGCCATAACCAAACATTTTCAGCTATATTCTGTTCAAGAATCCGCCCCAGTTTTAATCGATCGTTTAATGTCAGCTACACTGACACACTATAAATCCGACTTTCTGACCAGGAGTAACTCTAGACATTCCTTAGACAACTGTTTTATCTATGCTTACAAGTTCTACAACGTCACCAACTGCCGAAGCGACTCACCAAATGCGAACTCTGGGGACCTCCTATGGGGCAACATTTATTAGTTATTTGCTAATAAGGCAAATCAATATTGCAGGAGATATTATTTTTTCAGACCCAAGACATTCTTTTAAAACATACTTAATATTAAAAATTAGCCGTTGTACACTTTAAGATAGGGACTATTGTAGGAGGAGGATCTTTTGAGATAGCCAAAATTGGTTAAGTTTCCCCATATTTTAGTGTGCTTAGTATGTTAAAAACTATATCAATACCAGCCTTCTTTTAGCTCCAACAAGAAATCAAACAGGCAAACACGAAAGTAGAAAAGATGTCAGCCTCATCTAATATGTAGTGGTACTGACCATAATAATATATAATAATAATAATATTTATTTGACAAACTGGTGTGTGCACATGCAGAATAAATACACAATCTATTAAGACCAAGCTAATCCTGGAATATAAACGAATGGGCTGTCCTGAAAAACTACCCAAGCACTAAAGTGCAAACATTTTTCCTATGAAACAACATGGCCCCTTTCCGTGGCAGGTCCTCAATGCAAAAAATACATGTGCATAAAATAGAACATTAACAAAATGTAGAATTTGAAAATAAAATACGCATTCTCGGAAATTAACGAGGTTTTTACAGGATAGGGCCCCCAATCAATTCAATTGTGGTTAATTTTGCACAATTTACAAAGTGACTTCCCGTTACTTTTTCAGAATATTAGCGGAGGCTATACTTTAAGGTTTGTAAGGCTTATATTGACGAGTATTTAGGACCCTGCGCTGAGCGCTGAGGGCTAAATTCCACGAAACTTGCAAACCCGTAACTCAAAAACCCAAAAACAACAACAACACCCCAAAACCTGCCAGCAGGCAGCTTGACCTGAAAAGCTTTTCACCATTTTTTTGTAGGCTTAGATAAAGTGCATAAGTGAAAGCACAGATATTGAAATATTTTAAAGTGTGCTCCACTTAATTTGCACAACATATATCATTGGCGTTTTAGAGGAACAGGCTATAGCACTTACCTAATTCCACAATTATGTTGAGTCTTGATCCTTGTGTAGTGGTCCCTACTCTCTGTATATTACCAACTAGCCCCAGTGGTTACTCTACAAATGTAATTTTCCGTAACCCTAAGCAACTCCCTATTTAGCAATAAGCAATAATGACAAAAAAATTCAGCCAATTATTTTACAGTGAAATCCGAGGAAAAATACAGATTTCATTACGACACCAACATTTCATGTTTTGACTGGGTGGTGCGTTAAGTCGAGGTGAAATCAGGTAGGGGCCCCTGTGACCCAAGCCTTTCACTTTGTTCAGTTTCTTTATGCAGATCAGTTATATTGATGCAAAGTGGTGTCTAGGTAGCCCCTAGCCGGTAGGTATTAATGGAGGGGTTCTTTGAGAATGCATTGAGGTTTCAAAGAGAGATATTATGTCTCAAGGTAGGATTTCTTCTTTAAATCAGGGTACAGTGAGAAACATAAGACGTGTTTCATAGTATATGGGTGTATTGGACCAAACCAGAAGCCTGAGCATGGATTTGGATATGGGTTGTGTTAAGATTTAAAAAACCATAATGGGCCACACAAAATTAGTACTCATTTGCCCCCCAGTGACATCGCCTTTGTATTTTGCTGATCTCAAACTCGGACGACTTGCACTTACAAAAAAAAAATAAACTGCGGAAGTACTGAATAGCCCATCAATATGGCAATGAGTGGTGTTTATACCCCCCCCCTTCTTTCCCCTCCCCCCCCCCCCGTACCTACATTTGCTGTTTCTTTGCTGACACAAAAATTGTTTATTTCTTTCCAAAACCCCGATTATATCATGATTTTCAACTGCACTCCCAGTATCCCCTTTGTGGTTGGTCAATCACACTTCCCCCCCTTCCCCTCTCGCATCTCCCGCGCCCAAAGTCCCCTCTTTAAGACAGACAAACATTTAAGTTGGTTAGCAGGGAAAAAATATGATATTCAGATAATAGCTTATCCTAAGAGGTTAATCATATACGCCATAATAATAAGGAAGAGTAGGAGTCGCGTTAAAGGATATACACACGCTAATAATACATCCCTCAATGAGCCTGGCTAATTTCCTCCTCTCAGGACCAATCATCACAAGCAGTCTACATACTCAGTCACAACTGCTTTCTTATTCAATAGTAGAAGAACCAATCCAGATACAACTGTTTATATCCCAGAGTCGTCACAATCCTGGTGTCGTGGTTGCCTAAGTTCTTACCCCCTACGAATACCGATGTAGTGACTTTATTGTACCTAATTGCGATTTGATTACCCCCCCCTGATACCATTCGACCCCAGGTAGATGTTTTAAAACACGTTGGGAGTCAGGTGTCCCACATTCAGAACTCGGCCCAAAGTCGTTTTGTCTCCTGGTACGTCCTATTGCCGTTATGTGTATTGTACCGTTTAGGTGTTGGTACGGTGCTGGCCTGAAAAAACAAACTGGCCCAATACCATTGTGCCCTAGGCAAAACACTCAACATGTGAGACTACTCCTAACCCCACCAACCTATGACTTCGCCCCCAAGCAAGAGTACATTTGGGCGCAACGTTTCTACTGAAAAATCGCTTTAAAAAGGGACACTTTTTTTAGACATTTTAGGAAAATTACACTTTTTCAAAACTCTCTATAATGGAAGTAATTTCACACACACCTACCTATAGTTTGGAATGATGTTCTCTTAAAAAAGACCTTGTTTAGACCATTTATTATTTTATAAGATTTTTTACATTTCTTTATTCTCTTCTAGAGTCTCACTTTTTTAGATACAGAAGATTGAGCCGCAGGCCTATAAGTTACCCCCCGAACCACCAGGTAGAAAAACTCCTATTTCTACTTCTTTTACGGATCAACAATATAACCTCAATACTCGATTACAGGTGTATTCGGTCTAGAGGAACATATTCACCCTACCCGATAGTTTTACAATCTAGGAAACCACATCACTCCCACTAAGGAACTGAAACATATCCCACACCCACCAATGCCTAAAATATCACACCCTTACTTAGAATGGTCTCACCTTCTCCTACTGAACCTACTTTACTACAGAACGTATCATTGATAATAAGTACACACGCACAAAACACACAATGTGAAGCAAACACTCATATGTAGGAAATGTCTAATTTGGTAAACATAACGGTACTTGGATTAATTTTTTAGAAGGTGGTTTGTCTCTCGGGATTATATTGTTGATGTGTCTTGACCCCGATGGCTCTGCGCCCACAATTTTATATCAAACCTATTGATAACTTTCCTCCCAGGATACCTCTCTTGACTGTGTAGATTATTGTGGCCCCTTGCCTCTGTTAATTGTCGAACCTGAATCCTCAACCCCACCATTCATTCCATGTTAAACGATTTGTTCCATTTTTATCATATGACAATTCCAACCCCCACACGTTCGTAATAATTGTCCTTTTTGTAGGAATATGTGTTATATCTAGAGCATTGCCAGTGTCTATTTTCTGCCTGCTTCCATTGAATTTTCACCCCTTCATTCTTCTTCCTTTCTTTTGAGGCCATACAAGGTGTAAATCATGCATGCATTATTTAATATGCATATGCTTTTATCAAGGTGGTTTCCCCTATACGTAGTACCAATAGATTTAATACAACATGCGTCATTATTCATTATTTCTCAAGCTGTGCACCTGTACGCCTTTATTACCTTAGCTGACCATAGTAATCCACTTAACATTGCACCATTATGCTTTGCCTGCTATATTCGGGTGGTACTTGTTCTTATCGCACACCATTTGGTTCCTAGTCTGTCGCGATTGTGTTTGTGAAATTGTGTCCCAATAGGCTGTTTATTTTGATCACAAAACGTCAGCCATTGGTATTTTCTCAAAAGTTCTATCCATATTTGTGGTTTGACATGTTTTCATTGCGAGCATTCAAGGTATACATGTGATATTTTAATTTGACCTGCACATGGATTTTTTTACAAATACCGCCATTGCGTTAATTGCTACCCTGCGCGACAAGCCCGCCGTTCGGATAGATATTTTTGAACAATCGGACTGGTCTATATTCCCTATAACCCCCCCTGTTGTGACATGTGTTTGCTAAGGTTTGGCAGAATTGGTTTCAAATTTTTGCCTCCAAGATGCTTCTGAGAGTGAAAGGGGGAAAGGAATTGAGTCCAGAATACTTTTTTTTTTAATTATGTTGCTACCGATCACTATTCTGCCATTAAGGACTTTCTCAAAGTTTCAAGCCTTACCAATTTAATACACATCCGGATTTAGTGGATTTATTAAAGCGAAATGATGGAAAAGCGACTAGCTGATTTTGTAATAGTTATCCACATACATACCGAAACACATAAGATGGTTGTGTGTCCAATGACTGCTTGAAATGACCAACGCAACAATATCAACTCATGGCAGGTTCTTTGATGTGAATTTTTAAAAGTTTTTTCAAATTCTTGAACAGGCAGTTTAGCCGCTAATGTGTTCAATGACCCCCCCCTAGGCGTGGTGGTGCCACCATAGTATTCACAAACCTAGACAATTTGTCATTTCCGTATTTTTTTCCTTTTTTCGTTTGCTTCACTTCCTCCCATAGAACACACCCCCACCAATCCCCCACCACACCAAAACTTGTTTTAAATTACCACTATTACAGGACTTAAGACTAATTTGCACCTGCACATAGAACGAAATATGGATTCTATTTGGTCCCCCTTGTACATTGACAAAAAAAACCCTATCTATAATTATAAATTAGATAACTTAGCATTATTTTGGTTCTGTGCCCATGTCTGGTGCTCTGGGCGGCAGACACGAACCTCTCCATATCTGAGTTCTTGGTGTTTTTCTTTTCGTAAGACTACTCTTCCCATTTCTTTAAAGAAGTGAGAACATCTTGCAACAATGTGTAAGGCGAAAATCAACTTTTGAATTACAAAACCAAGTCTGTTAACCACTGTGAGGTTTCACCCCACTAAAATACATGGTCCCATGCGTTTCTGTGTACAAAATGGGGCAGGTGAAAACTTGCATTTTCTCCTCAATGGAATCTCATCTCAGCCATTAACGAGACATTCTGCCTTGACGATCATCATATGTTCTCCTTTACCCAATCAATCACTGAAATTAGGGTAGTATACCCCAAAATCTAGAGCTACCTGGGCGGTGAGAAAGACTGAGCATTGCCAATCGTGGACCCCCTGAGCGCGGTCACCGCCACTTTTTCGTCAGGTGTTTGTTCCCAGTAAGAAATTTTATAGGTTATTTAAATTTTTATATTTAAAGTTGGGTCTTTTTTTTGTCAGATCAACCAATAACATATCAATGAGAACCTTTTTTTTGCTATTCCTACATATTTATACTTAATATGATAGCAACCATGATTTGCAAACCAAGATCTCGCCATTTCTCTCATGTTTTAGGGTATACTTAGGCGAGGGTCACCTAAAAAAAACCCACCTCATTTGCAGCACTTTCCAGATGGGGGTGGACTTATTTTCCCTGTTATGCATGTTATTTCAATGGGGTGAATCCTGTGGGGGCTACCACGTTGCCAAGATGTGTGATCGATTTTTTAGTCTTATTGAATGAAAGCGTATCCCCTGAATAACATTGATGTTTATATATAACCAAGAAATTGCGCACTTGAAGTTGACAAAGAACTAATTCCCTTCATTTCAATACATTAAATGCCGATGATTTTCCATTCTGGATCTTTTGGATTTACAAGGAATTTCATTTCATGATGTGAGTTCTTGACTTATCATACAAATTTGATTTGATTAATGGGGCTATGTAGATTTTCAATTTAGTACAAAATCGTACAATTTCTTTAAAATGAAGGTTTCAATGCAAAATGTATTTTAGGATCAACCAAGGGAAATTTGCCGACTCCATTTTAAAGTAAATATTCTCAACCCCAAACCAGTGTGGTATTTTGCCTACTTCAGGTTCGTCATACCTTCGCTTCTGCACTGTGCAGTTGCAGTGTGCCCGTGCCGATATATATCGATCCACTTGCTGTCAGAAAACTAACGTATTACCTGCTGCTACCCCAGCCTGCAGCTTAAAAAACTTGTAAACTCCGGTTGTCCAGTACCGCATGCCGTACTTTTTTATTACCTGAAAGAGTACCCTTAATCCGAGCACCCCCCTACAATCTTATTGCAAATTACCGCAAACGCACGGTCGGGTAGTTATGAAACCCGCGCCCTTTAGAGAAGTAGTGAAATTCCAAAAAAATAGAGTGAGTTTTTTAAATTCAAATATGTTAGCTCCTTCTGGATTTGTCTGACCTAAGAATACACTCTCTAAGTTTTAATCTCTATTGTGTTTTGTATCACAGGCAGGCTAAAAACGACTGGCAGCTAAACGAAAGTGACGGAGAAGCCGAGGGCATCATCATGGCGCTGCAGGACGGGACGCTCGATAGCGGGAGTCTAACAGAGACGCGGAATCTGCAGAGTCCGCAGAACATCAAAGAAACTAACTGAGAAAACTAGAAGAGATAAAACGGCTTAGTGACTATGGGACTACGAGGACTTTTCGCAATGCAAGGCAACAGTGTCTGGGTCAACTGATAGCCTTTGAGAATTAACCAACGTGTTGATAGTAGTTTCGTTCGCTTATTGGGCTGCTCGAAGTTGGAATTTGAAAGGGAGTCGACACTTTAGACCTCACGGTTTAAACTCCACGGGTTAGTCTCTACATGGACGTGGCATCCCTTGTCCCTCCCAACATACCTCTAAAAATGTGCCCCCTGTGACAGGTTGAAATTCCTCAGGATGGCCCGTGGTGGCCAATTAATGAGATTTTCTCCACCTGGTACATTTAACGTTTTTCACCAGTAGTTTTGAAATGAAAACAATGTCCCCTCATTTGTGGAATAACCCCCAGGTCTTAACAGTTAGCGACTCCCGTTCAGAATGACAGCCCAAAATCCTTTTTCCTAACCATGTTCCACCGTCCTAAATTGTGGCCCTATTTTGAGTAAGCAAAAAAGCGAGAATGCACTGAGACGGCAGACAGTTAAAAAAAAAACAAGCTTGTGAAGAGAATAGTAATTTAATGCATGAATTTGACATGGTTCAAACATATCGTAGGACTTTGACAAGCCTAACCATACGGTTTTGTGAGTGCTCTGAACAATTGGAGTCCAGTCAGGGTGTAAATGGTATCGATTAAAAAGATGGTAGCTACATAAAAAAGGCACCAAGTTCTAAAAAAGAGTTGCATACACATGAGTTAGTAAATATGGAGAGGCACCAAGGTTTTGCAAGTGCGTCTGCCCCATGGATTTAAAAAAATGCCTCTACTTATTTCAGTTGTCAAAATTGTGTCGCCAGTGCTTGTCTGCCCCATGGATTTTAAAAGATGCCCCTACTTATTTCATTTGTCAAAATGTTGTCGCTAGTGCTTTATATTGTTCAAAAAATGAGACAATTAGCATAGGGTCAAACAGCTGTGGCAAAAATGTTACATTGTTTAAGGAACAATTTCCACTGGCAGTGTTGCATAAAACACAATTTTTTTTACAGTCTCATACCTATTTTATCAAATTAAACAGGCCAAGAAGAAGCTAGAGGATGATCCAGGACGTGATGTCAAATTCCTACAAGAAGAGCTGATTGCAGTCAAGCTACGCGAGGCCGAGGCAAACCTGTCGCTGAAGGAACTCCGACAAAAAGTTACCGAATTGGAGGATCATTGGCAGGTAGATATGGGTTTGCTGTTTGTTACATCTAGGCATATGGCGGGAATAATGTGAATAATCAGGCAAAGCATTGGGCATCCATTATCGACACTCACAATATTATTGAATATATATAGGTGACCTTCATGTTACTGTTGTAGCAACCGCAAAGTAGTCAATTTTTAATCTCCTAAAGTGGATTGACATGAGTTGAATTATCTTAACATTCATTCATTTTTTGTGAAGTATGCTAATATTCATGTCAAAACTTTGAAGCTTGTGTATTATATTTATGCCTTTCATAAATAATGTTTGTTTAAAGCTGAAGGGATATTTTCTTAAAGATTATTTGACAACAAATAACCAATGTACTAACCATTGTTGCTTTAATTTCCTTATACGTGTATTGTAGTGTAATTTGCAACGTGGGAAAAGGGTGCTATTCTATGCATGCTATTCTGTACTCTGTCCAGCTCAAAGTATGAAATAGCGATGCGGGCGTATACATTGTACCGGCTCCACACCCCCCCCCATGACTAATCCAGATGAAATAACTATATTCAGAAATTTGAACTTGAGGAAAATGGGAAAGGAGTCAAATTTACCTAAATAATTCACAAGAAAAGCTCTCCCTCTTGATGTAGGTGCCCACAAATTTGGCCATGTTTAACCAACTAACCAATCAGAGTTGTTCATTATCCCCTGCAGGTCTACCTCATCCCCTTATTTCATTTTGTGTGCCATCATCTTAATACTAATGGACTTGCTCCATTTTATGTTCTCTCACTCTCCCATGGGGAACCTCCCGATATCTTATCGATGCAAAAACGTGAGTTGAGTTTCAGATTCAATGTCAGTGTTTTGATGGACAGTATAGACCTTTTCAAATCAAAGTTTTCTGAACACGATGACCCCGATAAGTGTCCAGCTTATGAACAACTGGTCATCACACTCGGCTTTTGGGCGCAGCACTTCACGCTAATTTTGCCTTTGCGTAATGCACATTACAAGCAAGCGCTTGTGAAAGGACGCTCCCATACATTGTATTTTGCTTCAAACGATTCGATGTACATTTGAAAAGGTCTATTGCAAGTGGTACAGTGCTGTGTGTGTGATTGTGCATGTACATCATGTTGCTAACAGTAATCAACCGGGATCAGCGCCCTCACACTTTGAGGACATTTGGATGTCGTGACCCTGACCTTAGCAACCAGGTCATGTCATCCGGTGTCTTGTGTTTCATCGTTTTGGGTTTTATGTGGTGGTATATTTCGTGATGTTACAAGACATGGCATTAAAGTTTATTACAGTGTTAATTGTAAACTTTGTGTGTTACAGCTGATCCCTTAGTGATGTGTTTCCTCAAAACAGTACTTGTATATTCCATGGAATCATTAAAGATTGTTTTTTAATATGGGCAAGTCTCGTCATACCAAATTGATTTCAATTGTGATGCAGTGGTTGTGTTTGTATGTAGCTTCACATCTGTATTTGCTCATACCATTCATTCCATTACTTTTGGTGAGGAAATGCTCTCTTTTGCCTTGCATATATTCTGGTTTCTTTTTCATTATGTATAGTAGTAAATCTTTATTTTTTTAGGGTTACTCGGTTCATTTAAAAAGTGAAGGGCACTTAGAAAGGGTCAGGCCACTTTGGTGACCCCACTTTTCTGACCCAACTTAATTTTTCTCCCCCCCCTGTCCCTTTTTTCATGTGTAACTTTTTGTTTACAATGACAAAAAGGTGGTATGGCTGTGTGTGTGTAACAGAAAAGATCATGTTTGGCCATTTTTCATTTAAGGGTAATTAGAAGGGTCAGGCATTTTTGGTGACTCCCACTTTTCAGAGACCCAACTTATTTTGTCCCACTTACCCTTTTCGTCATGTGAAATTTTTTTTTAGCAATGCAAAAGGTGGTGTGCCATGTTGGTAAAGAAAATAATCATGTTTTTTCATATAATAGGGTTGAGTGGTATATGTATTTTAAGGGAAAGCCAATCAGAAAGGTTGTTTTTGGAAAAAATAGGTTGGTTCAGTTGGAGTCAAAAATGTTGGGCAGCAAGTTGAGTCAGAAAAGAGGAGTCAGCAAATGGGGGTCACCAAATGGCCTTACTCTCATAAAATGGGTGAAACTGGTTTTGGTAACTCATTTTGTGTGACTGCATTTGCATCTGTTGTGAATCTACCATAGCACATTTCTGTCATATTACCATGAGGATCTCATTATCAAGAGCTATTAAATTTTCTGGAAGAAAACCGATTTTGGCAAATTTCAGTGGACTTTATTAATATCATGTACATAATCCACTTGTTGATCATATCATTTTTTGTTGACTGATTCCATGTTTGGCTTTTTCGCACCTTACATCAGCACACTTAATTATGGTCGTATTAACATGCCTCGGCTGGCGGGCAATGTGGGTTCCATGGTACCACCACAAAGCAAACACTTTCAGTACAATTTGAATAAGATTTATCACCACATAGAACAAGCCTTAACCTACTGACCAGCAACCAATAAAAATTGGTTGTAAGTATTTTGTCTTAATCGGGCAAAGCATTGCCTTTGAGCAGTGCAGATCAAAATTAACCAAGTAAATATTTCTTACACAATGCAATAGAAAATGAACTAGAGGCAAATTGGTTGCTCAAAGAGCACAAACTTAGCCGTGTATCTAAAACTAGAGCAGTTGGTGCTTTCAGAAAGCATGGGTTTCTCATGTCGGTTGTCATTTGCTACCCGCATGACCTTTGACCCCAATCCGTGTTCAAACCATATGGGTTCGGTCAGCCGTTCTTCTGACCAAGTCCAGCGATTATAGCAGTTCATATGTGTCATAAGAAAAGAGTTTTTCAAATTTCAAGATGCACCTTTATTTGTCCTATGTGACCTTTACCCAAACCTGTATACACCATATATGGGCCTTGGGTGAGCAGTTCTTCTGATGACCATTCGGGTAATCATTGCAATTGATTTGTTTCCAAATTTTGCACAAGATTCCCATAATTTGCCACTTTAACGTCCCCATGTTAACACAGTTTTTCTGTCTCTCCTGGTTACAACACTTGGGCTCATGTAACCGAAGAGAAGCGGCTGGGAATTCATTGATAATTCCCAGCAGTTTTTCCTCACTTTACTGTATTATTCATCAGTAATTCTGAAATCCATCTACGTGCACTAAAACCTGGAGTTTTGTAATACGCACTTGACCACAGAAATTCAATATACCATTCAACAACAGATGCACACATGTTCCATTTTGCTTCAGAAAATTATGACAGCGATTATATTATCCAGCACAATGGATATCATTGAGAAGTGAATAGATACTTAGAAATTTTCCTTTGAATTTTGTACATACACGGCAGTAGAAGACATCACCTCAAAATATCTAAACACCACCCTGCCCTTATTGTTTTTGCATACAATTATTAAGCTGACTGTTCATCAATACTTTGTCTGTTTCATTTGTAATCATCTCACCACCGCGCATCTACATAGGAACCGCATCGTCAAGGAAAGACCCGCAACATCAGCCAACGTGCAGCGCTGACGGAGGAACTGATGTCAGTGGAGGTTACGGAGGCCAGAGGCTGTGGCTGAAATTAAGGAAATGAGACAAAGAATTTCATGGATTTACAACACTGTTAACGTGGCTTCACTCACTCAACCCTCGACAACTTTAATGGACTGGTTTAGGGCTCTCTGTGATGTTATCTGTCATTAAATAATAGCCCATTGAGTAACTTTATTTGAAATACAACACCCTTCTGTGAAAGACTAGGTGAACCCTTCCACAGGGAGTATGGCTTATGCATATGGAATATCCCACCGGTCTTATCTTATATGTGTGGGTCTCCGAGCCCAAAACAGAAACCATTTGTCTGTCCTCATGAGTCTGAGTAAAAAGTCAAAGAAAAGTAGAAA
This sequence comes from Ophioderma brevispina, assembly GCA_023653785.1. Classification (NCBI taxonomy): domain Eukaryota; kingdom Metazoa; phylum Echinodermata; class Ophiuroidea; order Amphilepidida; family Ophiodermatidae; genus Ophioderma; species Ophioderma brevispina. The sequence continues at coordinate 35,681 of JAMKCH010005242.1, read as the reverse complement.
ATTATTTAGACATGAATTTCAGAACCTACTTTAGTCATCTCCTCCTCATGAGCAGCCCCAGCCCTTATGCTCCCTGTCAACACCATTCTTATGAATAAATTTACAAGTTGAGAATTTTCCAATTATAAAATGTAGTTCATTTAGAAAGAGTTCTTTTACATCAATGAAGACACATTTTGTTTATGTCGGTTGGAAATTTACTACATGTCACAATTTAAAAAAAGACATAACATATAAGGTTATTAACATCCATTGTGTTCCAGTTTGGGGAGGTTGAAGGCTTTTTAAGTTCATTTTTAGGTGTTGATGATGACACATTGTATCCTAAGAGATGCATGGGTGTATGTGTATGGCCACTAATTATGAATTAGACTTATTTTGTGGGGGGGTTATAATGATGATAATTTACACAATGACTAAAATTTTAGGATATTTCTACCTTTTATACTGTTGATTATAATGAAAAAAGTCATTCTTTGTACCATGTAACAGAATCAATGACAAGTAACCAGATAGGAGGATGAGAGAACGTGTACAACTCAAGGAGGAACTGGATTCCACCGAGCAAGAAAAAGAGACTGTACAAAAGTGGGACCTACTGAAGCATCTAAAGAATTATGTAAACTAGAAGCTAAGGTTGGTACCATGTTATCCCATTTTTTTTTCACTGGTGCAGGTGATGATAAGTTGCTTCAGTACCTTGTAGGCTTGAAACAATTTATTTGTCTTGGTTGTAAACTCTTAAGGTCAAACAAAATGAGAATTGGCTAATATTTTGGCCCACATTCACTGTGCTGTACTGCGTGGAATCGGGAAGCAAACGATATGTGTGTGTACCTGATTAACTCTATACCTGGGACCTTGGGCTAGAAGCTAGTCCCAGATTCATTTCAGAGGCAGCGGTTTCATTGTGTTAGCGCAGTGCAGCTGAACCATGTTAAAGCTAGCAAAGCTCCATGTTGTCCTGAAGAGGAATTGATTGCCAAGGATCTTGTTCTTTGATTGAATTTGTACCAGGCACTAAAAATAATAATTTCAAAATGACATGAGTAATAGTCCTTGGTGTGTCTAACATGGCATGGTCTTTATTCCAGAGTAAGAAGAAATGATAAACATACGTTTGCGAGAGACGGAAGCCATTGACGCGGTAGTCAGAGTTAAGACAAGAATATTCAGAGCTGAAATATCAGTAAGATTAAGAAAGATAAGACCATTTAGACTAATGTGCAATTCACAATTTTATTTTAGAAATGGGAATTTGTGATTTGAAGAGGACATGGGGAAAATGTAAGGAATTCCAAAATTTTCAGCCATGCTCCATTGAAAATAATAAATATTAAAATTCCTGAGATGATGTTAAATGGTATGAAGTAGTTTACTGGTTATGTATTAGGTAGGCCTCAACAGATGAGAAACCAGAACGGCTGATCTAAGGTTTCCTTGGCAGAAGTGGGGCTACTGAAGCAGATCAGGACCTACCTGTGGTTGTGGCAACAGCACTCACAGACAATGGAATATCCTTGGTCCTGCCCACTGCTGGAGCAACAATCCAGCATGGACCTGTGGATTCAGTGAAGCAGCCAACGTTGTACCCATCCTCTGTGCTGATCTATATAGAACACGTTTTTGGACACGTAAAAGAAGAGTTTAGGGGGCTTGGTGGTTGGTTCTTGGATTGTGGTTTTGGTGTTCATGTTCATTTCCCAAAAGGGAGTCTATATGCAGTTGGTGACCTCCTTTTAGGGCTATCAAATGATCTTTTGTAGTTCTCATTCCTGGTAACAAATTCCGGTGTTGATTGTGACTTGTCCAGTAGTAGGAAAATGAACCAAACTTTCAACGAAATAAGCCGAGGATTTAAGTTTTCCTTACTATCCCAAGCTTTTTTTCTTTCTTCCACATTGATCTTTTTATGGCATATCTTCTTGATCAGGCATTGGAAATGGTTTTACTCGTATTGAGAATTGGTCCTGTTAGGGTAAATGGCACTGAAAACTGGTTTTAAGTAGTAAAACTTTCAGATCCAATTGAATAAGCACGGTACCTAGCAAGCCCTATCACTTCTTGGAGTTATGTTACATACATGGATGTGAACCGACCGGATATGGCCTTTAAAAAAAAAAGAAAAAAAATCAATTATTCCTGTAATTCTTTTATTCTATCACAGAATGAAGAGCTACCGCACTAAGATAACCTTCAATTTAACTGCTAATGAGATTGACGGGAACACTCAGGAGTTAAAGAGTAAAATCATTTGAGGCTGGATTCGAGGTATGTCTACAGTTGTGTCTGGTATCTGCATGAGTTGGGAAACCAATACCCAGAATTGCACTTGATTTTTAAATTTGGACCTTGATTAGGGCTGTGAATCCCATAAAGCTATTTGAATCCTAAACCCTATTGTAGAGTCCTACTTAGGATACCACTAAATTTGGTGATTCAACAAAGGTTACCTTTTGGGTACAAGCAACAAGATAGGGATTCCCCATATTTTAAGAGGAAGGATACTACACCAAAAAGTCTATAATCTAACCTGAATCATGATTGTATTTAGCCATTTTTAATGCCATTCTTGTCAAATTTCTTAGCTAAAAGTGGGAAGATCATGGTAATGATCAGGAATGAGTGCAGTGATCTTGTAAACAGCTGTGTGACTTTGAATTTCAGTGTCTTAAACACACGCAAATGATACAATGTTAGGGTCCATCCACCAAAGGTTACATTTCATCTAACAAGGTTCCTCTCCTCACAATTTTCACTTACAATCACACCAAATTGGATGCATAATGGAATCTATTAATCTAGACCAGTACACTAATACTCACCCTGTATCTCTTATTTTTTTAGTCCACACACACCTCGGAAGAGGTCACCGAATCATTATTTTGCAAAGTCGTACGACAATCCTTTCTACAATTAAGGTATTGTGAGTAGCTGGGTAGATCACATCATAATTTCCAGGCTGCGTTCAATACAACAAAAAGTGAAGATTCACTCATACCACAGAAGAAACCCACCCGATTTTAAGCTTTACCAGGCACAAAGGTCGTGCACTTGAGTAAACCTGACTTTGCTCATGTTTTTTTGTAATTCTTGTATTGTAATACATCATTGAATCTTTTTTGTCCTTCCTAGTGGCCCTGCTGGTCAGTTGGTACTTGTCTTCACATGTATTGTTTACTTGTTTCTGTATACTGTTAATCATTTGTTGTCATACAGAGTGCAGCACTTCTTGTACACCTTAATTTTCTCTTGCTTTTTCTATATCAAGCCTTTGAATCCGTGTAGTCTCTATCGTGTTTGTGGCATGTTACTGGAATGTAGGTAGAGTCTCAAATTATTCTTCACTAAACCGACGTTCCACCGCAAAAAATGTTTCAGTTAAGTGAATTTTTTTCATATCACCATGACTTGTTTTGGAAAACTATGCTAATTGATAGGAATAGGCTTTCTTCCACTCATATGTTGTTAATTACTAGAAGAATTTTCTTTCAAGACTAACAATTGTTGGAACTGACTTGATTGTTTTCTAAATAATGTTGATTGCAACATCATGAATTAAACCTTCAGAGCTCCCCCATTTCCCACAGTTCATTGATTTTGAGTATTGTAAAAAAAACCACATACTTGTTGTGATCACATCTGAACATAGGGCATTAGTTTCACAAGTTAGAGATAACAAAATCCATATTGAGTTATCCTATTGCTGACTTGGCGTGGGAATACCTTAACTATACTCTGTCAGCTCGAAGAGTATGAGTAGCGACCGTGAGCGTATATATTGATATCGACTTTCAGCGAGTACGAGCCAAAGCACAATCGCGCTGCAAAACTGTGAAAGGCGGGCACTGTGTATACGCGCGCGTCGTTACATTCATATTCAGACAAGACAAAGTATACACTGAATAACTTTGATTTACATCCTACAAGATTTCTTTTAATAGTTACCCTAACATGGACTATGTTGCGTAACCTCCCGGAGGGGCGAGGTGGCCATGAAAAAGTATGGGATTTAATTCCCTGATTATTTGTCTGTTAAACCATCGCAGTTAACATTGCAAAAATCAGTTGTAATGCCAATAAATGTAGGAACACACCTGCCTGTTTGGACAGTCTGGTATTTTAAACCCAGCTAAGAGGAAATCCATGTATAAATCAAGCCAGCAACTTGCATCCGTTTTATTTCACTTATTTTGGATGTATTATTATGAAAAGAGGAAACTATGTATGAGGTACATAATACCAGTAGTGACGGTTTCATTTTGTTATTTTGAAACCATATGAACCACCCAGTGTGATTTCATGACCATATTTTTATCCCCATTCTCAAAAAATTGTATGGCTGCGGATTGCCTTGTAGCTTCAGCTTTAACCAATCTCCCACTGCAAGTGGTTGCTTATTATCTTTCCATAAAATCAAAAATGCTATTGAATTATTTTGTGTACCACAAGATGTGCAAAAAGCAGTGTGAGGTTTAGAGTGATAGTTTTGATTTGGTTTTTTACTATGTCTCTATGCCTTGAAGTACAAAGTAAGTCACGTAACACAGCTGTCAGTCCTGGTAACACTTGCTGTTGCTTTATGCCACATTTTCCATGAAGCTTTCGGGGAGGACAACCACTTTGTTATGTGAACAGTGATATCATTAGTACTTGAGGCAGGGATAGAGCAAAGTAAAGATACAAACCTTCCAGAATTAGAAAAGGAAGATCTAAGTACTGCTAAATTTACAGGAAAATTAATAACAAACACTGTACTATCATAATGGATCTTGACCTGAAGTTTATGATAACTTTTCATCTTAACAACTATACCATGTTAAAAGGGTCACAGTTTGGTGTTATGTGCAGGCATTAAACAAAACAAATAGTAATATAACCCATAATCAAATGGAGAAGGGTCCTTTTGGTCACAGATATGGCACCACCGGCATGGGGTGGGCGTGGCCGCCCAATAAAAAAATGGAAAAAAAGAGGGCGGTAGAAGTAGTTGGAAAAGTGCAAAAAAATGCATCGAGTGGCACCATCTGTGCTGCATCTCAAAAGATGGCTAACTTCTGAAGGGGCCAACCTCCTCAGACACCCCTGCATCATGTAAGACTGATGCCCCCCCCCCCCCAGCTAATGTGCTGCCTTATCTCATCTCCCCCTTCAAATACCCTAGACATTGGGCTGACCCTTGTTATCTGGTAAAAGATATATACTTTGTTGACCACAAATGGGAAAAACAAAAAATTCCTGCAAATTATAGGAATAGTACACACGCTACCAGAATCAAACAGTTATAGTGCGTTAATTTGCGTGCAGTGCATGCTTGTGTCAAGAGACGCATGCATTTTAAAATGGAATTACTTTCATGCTCGAATAAAATAAACAAGGATGCATATTGTGTGCCTATTTGGTGATGAACCAAGTACAAGAAGATATGTTCCCTTTCAAGGGGGTTTTTGCTTACAAGAGCTGGTGGTTTATCACCATGCTCTGACACCAGGGTGATGAAATTAGCTTGATGGTGACACCTGAGCATCAGTAGTGCTTTGAGTTGAATTGTTTTCTGCAGTAGTAATATTTTCATGGGGTGCTTGTGTGTTCAAGCAACATCCTTCATTTTTTGGAAGGACACTGGAAGGGATATGTCTGAGCTCTAAATAGCAGCCAAAGGTTTTAACGACAAAAACAATTCCTTTGTTGTTTTAATATGAGACAAATATACCTAACAGCGATAGGAAGCAAAGCTGTAGTCCATTGCTAACAGCTCGAGTGTATTGGAAACCGGGTCTGTTTAGGCTTGCAATAATGACTTGGCAGCACGATGGCGCTGTGAGCACCTTAACTTTTCTATGAGCGAGGTCTCCTGCAAATCAGACAATTTTACCCATTTTTGTGCTTCAATTCGTGACCTAACGTGAATATAATTGTTCTTAGGACGGCTCACATTAACACTTTATGGGTTTGACCAGGTCATCAATAACTTCATTTTCATAAGACTTAAGTCAAAATTAAATAAAATGTCCAATTAGATCCTATTCTGTTAAAAATAACAGTTTGAGAAATAAACTGGTCCAAATTTGTTTCAATTTTTGTGATATTGAAAGAGAAAATACACATTTTAGTTAACTCAGTATATTTTGAAATATCCAAGAATGTCATTAATACATTGAAATTAGAGCAAATTCTACCTACAGCCAACAAATGAGTGTACAAAGTTGGGGTCATTTTAAAAGTTTTCCATGGCTTATATGCAAAGGTCATTGAGTACTAAACTGTGTTCAAGGCATTTTGACAAATACCACGCACATGTGAGCATCATTGATTTAAAAATAGCCCGCCAAACTCAAAATTTGGGGTTATACATTGAAATGTATTGAATAACGATTACTGCTTCTCATCAGTCGAGGGAATCGTTGAATTCACATAATAATATCGTACCAGACACTGCACGCTGCAAACAATCCATTGATTCATTGCTGCGGAATCTCTGTAGGTAGATTCCGTCTCAGGTTTTTAAACTCGAGTAGAGTGTTTGCACCGAAAACTGACCGGTAATGTCCTAATATAGCCATAATACAGAATAAAACATAAGCAGAAGCTGTTTATGCGTATTCATATACCAGTAACTATCAAAATGCTGCCTTTATCTTTATTCCGTATTATGGGGCACCTCATCTTATGTGCCTTAAGCAAAACATAAGAAGCTACATAGACATCAACATGCTCATTTCAACACTTCTTTCATTATGTGATAGAAGAGAATGTCCATTTGGATGTCCCCAGGTGTGGGTAGCATGCCCACTAGTTTATGATAAATCTCCTTTCCTTTGGTGCTGAATGAAGGTCCCTGGTCCAAACCCGGTAGGATCTTGATCTTCTTTTAATTGGGTCAGTTCTGCATTTAATTTGTATAAGAACTAGAATTTTTACTTTCTTCATGGTTCATTTAGACTTAGCATCAGTTTTGAGGATACCTTTGGTACCTGACTTACTCAGGGCAATTAAATAAAGCTGTAAAAAAGTTTGGTTGGCCATAATCCAACAAACTGTAAGAACCCCCCCCCCCCCTCCCCTCCAAAAAAAAAGCCATCTGACCTTTTTTTCCAACCTATACATTTTGACTGTGAATTTGATATTAATTCCTAAGAGACACCATAGTTTTACAACAAGCTGTCTTAAGGCAACCTGTCGACTGTGTTTTCAGGCTGTTACATCAACTAAACACTTTTAATTTTTAGCCTATCTTAAAATGTTAGTCAAACCCCTGCATTTGCAGTCCTGTCACCTCCAAGTTGATAATGAATTTGACAGGGAAATGAATGCTATGCAAGAGGCCAATTGTTACAAACCCTGTATATACCTGAGCCAGCCATTCCTTATTGTGCTTCAGTCACAGGCCCATATGCTAATTCAGTCTTTATGTGTAACCCTCTGCTGTAATAGACGCATTTCACCCCTTTTTTCTCTCTCTCTCGCCAATTTGCATCCACAGGTCCTCGCACGCTGAAGGACCGTCAACCAAACGGTTACCATCCGTGGAATCACCATCCACCTTCAATACCACTAGAAACTCTTATAGATGACGACAGGATGAATCACTAAAGCCTTAAATATATCCATGGCTGGATTGGAGGAAGACAAGGAAAAGAAAAGGCCAAAAGCAAGTCAACAGATGTGTGATGTCTCGCTGTCTTTAGGGCCCAATCATTTGGAGGATTGTAGATGGAATCGGGTCTTTATTTAAAGGGGTATAGCCGACTGACGGGTAAACCCCGTGCCTCAATCCTTTTTATCAAATGATTGACCTGTAAGTGACCTTTGTAGATCAGTTTTCATGGCTGTTTCAAGTCTGCCAAATTATCCCATAAAGGAAAATTGGAAGGAATGTACACTCATTGTGAAAGTTGGCTTTAGCCAACCTACATGTAAGAAGTTTGGTAGAAATTTCCAGATATTTTATGAACTGTATACAAACTCGCATTGTCCGAAAATTGACAAATCATCCTAATTTCAATATAGTTTGAATGAGGAATTGGTTTCGTACAATTTGTGACCCCCACTTCTTTTACCAGTCTTCTGAATTAAGTAGCTTTTATGGAATAAAGTGCATGTGATGCTGCACTATATTCCGTAAAGATCGAGTGCTGAATTCAGGAGTCGGGTATGAGAAGTGGAGTCATAAATTGTACCAATCCTTGGGGATTAGCCTTGGTTGACAATAAAAAGATGCCTCATATTAGGCTCTTCGTAGGCTGAAGTTAGGATTCAAACTGTGTATTTAAAGTAGGATGATCTTTCCATTGCAGGAAAATATGAGTTTTGTTGTGTTTGCTAGAACCTTTAAGAGTGTCACTCTTTGGAATGCTGTAAGCTTGCAGTTAGTGGATAAGGGCAGTATCTGGATATTGACCCATAATGCAGAATAAATCACGAAGCAGCTATTTGATAGTAACATTTATGAGTATTCAAAAATAGCTGCCTTATGCATAATTCTGTGTTACGGAAGCCATGTCAAGATAATACCTAGGCACACAGAGTGGGCTAGCCTTGTAGGCCGGTATTCACAAAAGCGGGTTTACTTTAACCCAGTGTTAATTTAACCCTGGGTTAAATATCCCATAGAGAATAACATGAATTTAACCCATGATCGTGGGTTAAACCCTGTATTAACCCTGGGTTAAAGTTAACCCGCTTTTGTGGATACTGGCCGAAGAGATCAATTCCTTCAAATTTGTAATGAAAGTGACCACAGACCCTATAGGACAGGACAGCTATCTCTACAACTTGTAATTCACAGTGTCTGCACTCTTTCCCAAGATCATTTTTAAACACCTTTTTACACTCCTTATTACTTCCATCATTACTTGTGATATCAACGTAATATATATATACTGAAGTAATGAGCGTCATTAGAAATAAGCCATTGGTATCTAGATGTGTATGTCATTCAAAATTATGAAGAGGAAAACCACGCACAATTTATTTGTCAATTTGTTTTAAAGCATGAGAGTTAAAGTATATACGGAAGCAAACAGTACCAGTGTACCAGTATCTGTCAAATTTGACAGATTTTATTTTATTCAGTGATGATCACAGGGTATATCTGAACACTTTTTAATGTTTGGTTTTTTTTTATATGTTTGTTTATATGTTTGTTTATATGTTTGTTTATTATGTAATCTGATGCCAATATTTATATGAGATTTTAGTAGAGTGTATATTGCAGGGATCTAACACTTTGTAACCCAACAGGTCTACACTCTTATTCATTATTCGCCTAGTCAGCATCTGTGCTGTTATTTCTAGTCAGGTCATGTGTAAACAACAACACAGGTGAAACAGCTGGGTATGATCTTCCGTATGACTAGGATCAGCAAAACATGATACAATATGTACTGAGTGCTCCACATTACAAATCATAATAGAAAAGGTGACAGCCAACACTACAGGGAATCATGCTTATAAGTAAGTTCATGTCCAAGCAGGCAAAATGTGATGTCGGTGTGCAACATAAACAATATCCTCGGAATCCTTACCTTTTTGTTTAATTATGGATATATGAAGTCCCTATCAAAATACTTTTGTGGTATTTGTTGTGTTGTCGAGCGTAATGTGCGTAAATACAGAAGTGATTTTGCTATAGTCATGGACAGAATAAGGTGACCAATTGCCCGTCTGACGTAATTTGATGGTGCAGAACAAATGTCGGCCGTGAAGAATAATCTGTGAACATTTAAAGCTTGTTGAAACAGAAAGTTTACATACGTGAATTATTGTGTCCGTGTGTCGAAAACCCAACTCAAATAGGACATGTTTTGACATTTTAAATCATATTTTGTTCGAACATGCACCGCCCATACTACACATTCAAACCAATCACAGTCGGTGCCGTGCTGATTGGCAAACCTTGACATAGGCGCAATTGGTCGGCTAATTCTGTCTCTGACTATAAACTCTGATAGCTCCTGGCAACAGTGCAAGTTTGACCTTTTTGCATGTATTGGCTCAGATCGCACAAGGCTCTGCCCTCTTTTACATAGTCATGACAAGTGCTGTGTCGGCCATCACAAAAGTATTTTGACAGCAAATATAACTTAAGCTACAAGGTAGCAGTGAGGTTGTTACAAAAATGGTGTTAAGACAAATTTTCTAAGTTGTTTGATGATGTATAAGACAGCTTAGCCTAGGAATTTTAAGATTATTTAAAGTGTACAAGTGTACATAACCCTAATTTATCCTAACATTGTTCCTAATCCTGAATTTAACCCGACCTCTCCATTATATACTCTGTGTGTAACTCTAACCTCAGAAAAAGTGTATTTTTTATTGCTTGTATAGGCTCTTAGGATGAATTACAGTGCTTACTAGCTGTTCTGGAAGTACAGCCTATTTCATTTCTGAGGGACTTGAGTTCGCACAAAAAACCAACTGGGCAAGTTTTAGAGAGTTTTCTTTAGAGCACTTGTTATGCATGAGAGGGTACAACCACAACCAGACAGTGGCTTTCAGCTATGGATAGATAGGGAATGATGTGCTCTTGATCAAACACAATATACTATTATTAATAGCATATGCAAATTAATATTGACTCCTGCAGAGGCCTAGTTATAATAGCTTCAACCATCATGTCACAGAGGAAGTTTGGCGACAGCAGTGATTAGGCAAAAAAAAAAAATTGTTGTATTGGAGAGTAACAAGAAATTTTCAAATAGGGAGGGGGGTGGCTTTTTTTTTTTTTTGTAATAACGACATTACTACATCACAATCATCACACATAGTCTATGTAATGTTATAAAATTGATACTTTGACTTCTTATTATGAAATCATTCTTAAAGAGAAGTTGCCCAAGTTACACCAGAAAACACAAAAATATGAGGACAAAACGGTTAAAAATCAGGGGTAAAAAACAACTTGAAAAAATAAGAAGGATTTTGAAAAATCACTAAATAAAATTAGGGTATGGTATTACTTTTGTACAGGCTTGATATTCAAAATTAGGTCGGGCGGGTGGTTAACCCAATTACAAAACATTTTTTTTGGCCTTAGTGGAGAGAAGTAGAAAAAGAAAAGATGTGGCTGATTTATCCGTTTCAGTAACGAACTAAGAGAATCTGGCCTTTCAATTACATCATTTTTACACAAGAGTGCGAAGACTTTTTGTGGTACTTCATATCAAACAAACAAGGCCGCCGCTCAAACTCCAGTAGTAACATTCAACTCACCTGTAAATGAATACCATTGAAGCAAATTCTGGGTAATCGAAGTTTTGAGAGAATATAGCTATAAATGCACTTACGTTGATTTGAATGCTTTAATTAAGCATATAATTGATTTTATCTGCTACGGACTACAGGTTTCATAGATTAGCGTGGATGGAATTTTAATTCTTCCACCCACCGTTACCCCTCATTTCAATGTACATACCTCGGAAAAAGAGTACTAGAGGTGACATGGTGGGTTGAATCTACTAAAAAAAAATATGTGGCAGGTGAGTTTTTGAGCCCATATTCCTTACTGAAGGGCAAGGGTGAAGTGTATGGCTTTGTAATCGCATATAAACTGGTATTTTAACATGTTCCAACATGTAAGGCCAGGGCATTGTTTTAAATAGAGCTTCTTCACATGGCATGCTTTAAACACTGTTATGTTAAACTCTACGCATGAATGCGGCAACCCTTTTAATTTGACAGGTATGCTGTACTTTGCAAAATGGTTTGTGTTGCTGGAAAAAGATAATGCACGTCATATGACTGTTGATGTTTGTTTGAATGTTTTCTTATTGTACACAGAAGCATAGTCCAACTGCCGTTTCTGCCCCAGGTACTACCACTAAAACCGGGGTTGGGTTTTTGGAGGCGCGATAACTGAACATTTTTTTGCGGGGAGTGAATGTTTTGTTCTAAAAACATCATTGTAGTAATTTAAGGTAGTTTTTAATTCTATGGGCTTCCAAGGTGCTATATTAATACAAAGGCAAGCCTTCTTTAGGTATTATACGTGAAAGGGGGGTGGCTTTCAAAAAATACAACTAGCCAGTGACTAAAGAAATTGATGTACTAATTGGATCAGGGATTTATCGTTATGCAAACCAAAAATGGGTTGAAGTTATCAGCAAAAAATCAAAAGGGTTAAACTAGTTGCCACAAAAGCATTCCAACGTAGTAAGCCCATTCTTGGAATGTGCTTGCTGGCTCTGTGTATCTAAGCACTGTTGCCCAAAGACCTGATAACCCATTGGTTGATTGTGGCTCCTAAAAAAATGCACTTAAAGAGGCAAAATTTTGTCTCACAAAAAAACAGTGGTTGAAAAAAATTGGGCTCTTCTCTAGGCAACAATACAAATCTAGAATTGGGTCAAGTTTCAAGGGAGAACTAAATTTTGATTCGGTGAGTTGCTGTCGCCTGTTGAATTATGATTCAGGTGTGGATATTGCAAAGTGATTTTTAGGATTGAGATTTTCTGTTTGAATGCACTGGGTATCGTGGCAAATATACCACCATGGGGGAAAGCAGGAGACAAAGAAAGGAAAACCTTCCCCTTTTCCCCTTGTCATTTTATAATAAACTGCTTTTTGCTTGCAAAAAAAATGGTCAATAGTAGGTTCAAATTAATAAAACAGTTCTCAAATTACAGTCTCTCCTACAAACAGAGAGGTGAACATGCTTTGTTAAAGGATACCCAAACCCTCAGTTGCATAAAGCACAATTCAGTGGCACCCTATGTTTGTTTTAATATAACATATATACTGTACAAGCAAAAACAAGGTGTGGGTTATCCCCAAGTTAGTGACAGATGAGGGATATAAGCAACTGTCACTCCAGGGATGGGGTTACAGTTGTAATGGTTCTTGTTGTAAAAACATTTGAACCAAAACGAAATTTCCCGGGCTAATTCTGCATGGAAATTTTAGCCCTAGAACTAGGCTTGTTTATTAATGTAAAAGTCTCAACAAGCTGCAGAGACACGCTCGCTGGTGAAACCTTCCTGGTCAGTATTGATAAGGAATTTTCGGAGGTGATGTGGGGTACTCCAGTGTTAAGGAAAATTTTTGTTATAAGTGAAAATGTCACACTGTCCCGGTAATAACCAAGGCAAATTGCTTGGATATAGGTAATGGGCGCTTCACTGTAACCAGTTTGAGCAACAGTAATATATAATTCAAAACCAAAAAAAATTTGAACTTATCATTTGGCGGTACTCGGTTTCACACTCGAGTTCATTATATCAAAGAATATCTGTGGGCTCTGCCAATCAGAACAAATATGCAAATGAGTCATTACTAGCAGTTTACCATCAACACTTGGCATAGGTACTACTTGTCCACCAAAACCCACATTAACCAAGTTTTCAATCAAATTCGAAATTTGCGTTTTGGTCAAGTTCAACCCGTTTTGTCAATTTTTGACGGAGAGACAAACATTACATTATCCCTACGTCAGACATACAGCGTACAACCAAAACGGCCAAGTGGTCTCCCAGAAGCTATGTTGGCGGCTCAGAACAAACATTGAAACAAGACAAACAATCACCACTGTTGATGGACACGATGTGCAGGTAATGTTGTAAATGTAGAGGGTAGCATATTAACTTGAAACCTAAGATATGGCAGTGCCAATTACTTAGTCTAAATTTTTATATTAGACTAAACTGAAGCTGAAATGCAGTCAGTGAGCATGTTGACCAGAATGGTAATGTCAGATATGCAATGCATAATATAGTCTAAATTGTTTAATTTAGACTGAACTGGATCTAATGAAATTGCTTGATATTATCGTACTGCTTAAAGAGACATGAGGAGATTCCAGAAAGAAAGAAGGCCACCATTTTTTGTTCGGACCCGGTTTTTTGATATTTGGACAGGCTACTAATGTATTAGATACACACCTGAAGTGAACTGGCCGAATACGCCGTCCTCCTTAGGTAATAGATTTAGTACTTCTGTAACTTCTGTCGTGCACGACAGAAAGTCAAAGCTGGTTTTTACGGGGGCATTGATGCGATAGCAGGCAAGTCAAAACACAGTTTGCGTTTTTCTTTTGACTTGTTGTTCAAAATAATAAACTTCGAAAGTTCTCGGTAGGTTGTCTACGACCGATCCAGTGAAAATTGAGAGAAATGTGTTATACTAAAACATCTCTCTTGTCACTTTAAGATTATGAGTGAAGCTGCAAGGTGGTGGTTAGGTTAAACTTCTTTGTTTTTTGTTAGGACAAACAGCCAATATATAAATAGATGAATTTTTTCATTTTATTTTATGATTTGCATTTAAGCCTTCAATGATATTCTTTCTCCTTAGATTTAGATAATAATAGTCAAAATTTACAATGCTATGTTAAAAAAATAAGTGTATGCAATTTGCCGAGTCCATGCCTCGCCTATAGCTTAAAGCATGGAAGAATATCAGTTGATTTACGCATTTCTGTTTCTTGGTTAAATATTGTTTCTTCTTCTCAATGTCCTTCTATGAATATTAACACATAACACAACTTGCAAAAGAATTATGGTTACAAATTGTAAGAGTTAGAAGGGGGAAACGGTATGACGGGAATAGATATCACATTTAGCAAAAGTATAGAGTACTAGTCTGAATGCTGTGCCACAGTAGTAAGGGACATAGGTCTCAACTGCTGTTGCACTGCACCAAAAGTTAAAAATTCTACCTCTGTGCACAAAGGGCTGCAAAAAAACTTACCTTATTTATATTTATTTTATTGAGAATGAAATGAAGAGAACCATACGGGAGTTTGTCCTATAATTCGCATTTTGTCACCATGCATCTTTCTAGGACCTCCTTTCCTGTAAAAAAAAAACAAAAATGATTAGGGATGATCTTCACATGGGATCATTGTGTTTGGATATCTTTATGATATGATACAAATTTTATGTTTTGTTTGTCTGTAAATGTTTTAATGGGACCAAACTCTGACAAACTCTTTTGATATGAGTTTTATCTATAGCAAAACATTTATTTAATAGAAAATTGAAAAAAATAGATCATGAAAGGTATTAGACCCATCCATGGTGTAGCCTCTACAAGAGGTATTCTTACTACAGTTTGAGACAGCCAGTTTAGATATACCTTACTACAGATTAAACTGATCTGAGGGCACGAAGGGTACAGGTGCGACTTTGTACATGGAAACAATGGCTATATGTCTTCCCCAAAGGCTGAGGCATTTCATGGGTTTGGTTGACCAAGTCAATGAACCATAGGAAAAGAAAGTGGCGAATTTTATTCAATAGCTGTTATAGTAAATATAAGCAGAATTGAGTACAGGAATGAAATTCTAGCAAGTGGGATGCGAACTGGACCATTCAGATCCAAAGGCGATGGATTATTAAGATCGAACAGGCTTCAGGTTACCCATTTGAGTATCCTAGGTGTGGCTTTGAGGTTTAACATCTCTTCTGGGTTTCATTGAAATTCCATAATTTATATCAAGTCGGCCCCCTTATTGGTAGCAATCCCGGGCACGCCACTGCCAGTTGTCAACACAGATTAAACTTCTCAGATCGATGAGAGATCCAAAATCAAAATCTGGAATTGATGAAAAACAGAATAAAAGATATAAAAATATAATCGGTGACATAGACAAACTGACTAAAAAAATGGTAATTACGATAGATATCGTAGATATATTAAAAGAAATATCTTCTAACTTATTGAAGCCATATAGATGTTTCTAATGCTGTTACGGAAATACTGGCACAGTATCTTGAGTATGCAACAACAATAACAAGTTAAGCAGGAGGCAGCTATGTGCATACTTTATTACTGTTACTATCAAATAGCGGCTTATGCGTTCTTCCAATGCATATTGTGGGGGCTTTTCAGGTATATTGCAATAGGTTTTATAATAGTGCTGTTATGGCAGTAAGAAGATATGCAATTAAAAGGTGCACAAAACCACCCAAGGTGGTGCTACCGCTATGAGCTACAATATACTCTCTCAGGACGGTTCAGTGAGTTACACCGGGGCATATGCTTTAAAAATGAACTGACTTGAGTGTTTGGGTATAATAAATCCTAAAAAAACGATACCGTGTCTTGTATGAAGTGACCAGTGCTCGCCTTTAGTTGCAGTTGCGCTTGTGCTTGCCTACGCCCGCCGCTGAAATGAAGTCGGTGCAAGTATACGCCCCTGTCGGGTAACTTCGAGCCTGGACAGAGTATAGGGGTGTATTTTCTAAAACACTGGTGAGTGGACTGTGCCATGTGGATGAGGCTGTATTCGTTCATAGTGTACAGCACATTACTGTGTAAAAACAACTTAATTTCGTTAGCAATTTATTTTGCTCAAATCTTATTTCTGCAAATGAAACAGTTTTCTTGCTGCGTGCGGTAGAATTAAAGGAGCCTTTTGTGATCCATAGATTTTTTTAGGATATCTGTATCTGTTAAACTATGAACAACAGAGAGTGCTATAATGAACAAAATCCACTTTAAAGTTATATTTACATGATTCCTGTGTTTTAAAAAAAAGCATGCTCTGATAGTTTACAATCAAGAAAGAATTCAATTTAGAGATTGATACTCTATTTTGTTCCCAAAGGCTTTGTATAGTATATGCGTGATTATGTATAGTGTAGGCCTATTTTGTTTACCATTATTCTGTACAACAGCTGTATTACGTTGTGTTACCAGTGTGTGTCAGGGGTAATTCTGCCTGGGAAAACACCGAGCAAAATTATTTATTGTTTTATTGTCTACCTTTCAAGTATCTCCTCTGATCCCATGGCATATAGTGTGGTGAAAATTGTCTCAGATAGTAAGACTACTTGTGCACGGATTGACATGAAACGACCAACTGTAGTAGCTGTCACAAAAGCGGCCCTCGCTTCTCAGAATGGGGCGTATCGTTCGTAAACATGGAAGTGCCGGACTCCAATTGGCTTTTTATCGGGTCATAGCCATAACAACAGACTCATTAATCTGATTGGACTTGATGCACGTACATGCACTTTGCTGCTGGCATTAAAGTAAATAGGCCCCGCCATTATCGTTCATTGGCGAGCTGATCACGAGCGTATACGCAGTCTAGAGGGAGCCGTCTTTTGTGACAGCTACTATAATGGTGTTGGGGCACCTAAATTTGTTTTGCTGTTCCAAAATGGGGATTTGTGCCTTGTGTTGGTATCAATACCGTGTGATGTGGGGAGATTACTTGAAGTGGACAGTACAACTGAGAGATATTTTAATTGTGTGTATCAGTTATAATGTTAAGAAAGCATGGCCAACTAACTGATAGTGGAACTGTTCACTGGTGTCTGGTAGACAAGCATTTGAAGGTTTCTCACATGAAGTTCAGTTTCAGTGAAAAAAGATGAGTTTCTCCTGGAAAAAACAGCATGATATTTTCTCAGGGAAAAATACCTTTTCAGTTTATATTTGATAATTCAAACTAGATTCATGTCAGGAATGGCCATGGCGTGACAGTATTGCCTTTAAATATACATGGGAATATTTTTCAGTGGCAATCCACACTTTGAAGGGGAGAAGGGCAAAAAGGGGGAAGAAAGTGACAAGCTTCGGTAGTCAAATGAAATCCCGATTGCTGCTTTGAGTGGAATTGAACTGTGTTCTTTTCCATCCCCACTCAAAGTGCCGGGTATAGTGCAGTGGTCCATTAATACCAAGGTGAGCCTTGTATACCAAAAGGGTGCATGTTACAGTTTAGCTTGCATTACAATAACAAACAGTTGTACCTTTCTGTTGTTTGGTTTACTACACTAACAAACAGTATACTTTCTGTTGTTAGTTTGATCACAATAACAAAAGTGTACTTTCTGTTGTTAGTTTGCTTACACTAAAACAGTATACTCTGTGGGTAGTTTGGGCACACTAACACACACTATCTTCTGTTGTAGTTTGCTTACACTAACAACAGTATACTTTCTGTTGTTAGTTTGCATACACTAACAACAGTATATACTTTCTGTTTTAGTTGTTAACACTAACAACAGTTATAATTTCTGTTGTTAGTCTTGCTTACATAAACGTATACTTTCTGTTGTTAGTTTGCTCTCCACTAACAAAACAGGTTCAGTATACTTTCTGTTGTTAGTTTGCGAACCATAACAAAAGTGGTCTTTCTGTTGCAATGTTAAACATTTCCTTTGGGACCATCCACAGGGAAAACAAGAGGTTAATCTATAAAGATAGTACCAAGTCAAACTGCTCCATAAGACAAAACAAAAAAATACAAACCAATGATACAAAGCATGAGGAAGTACATGTACATTACTGCCTCAGAACAATGTGGATTGTTATATGGTAAATGCATGTGTCTGTGTTTTGACCACTGGTCGATTACAGATAAGGGTTGGAAAATGATATGCATAAAAATATTCCAAGATTTGTTTTGTTGTTGAAATTAACAAAAAAGTACAGTGGGAAAAGTAACATATGAAAAGAGACATTATGATAAGATTCAAAATCAAGTTACTACTATGAGCCCCGTAATATATTGTTTTTGAAATGCGTATTGCTTGTACGGCGTGTGCGACGTGTACACGGGCGTATCGCCAAGTCTATTAATCATTGTGTTTACGCGCTGTCTCAAGCAGTGCGACCTTCACACACACATGCAGCAAATGGTTCGAATCTTTCAAACAATTATTACTCAGAGTATAGTACTCCCACATTGTAGCTATATTTGTATTTTATTGTCATATTTCAGGAAACCTGGAGTAAGCTTGGGCTTTTCTGTCAAGATGCATGCATTCTTACTGCGTCGTAAGCATTAGTCAGAATTCGAACACTGCATATGTTTAAGGAGAGGAGTGATCTTCCTGATTATAATTGTTACAGCATTCATATTGAACATAATCAAAGGGTAGTTAATAATGCAAAACATACAATTGAAAAGCAAAAAAAGAAAAATAGTGATGGCATAAAGCTGCTGTTCATATATACACTTCAAAAAAAGTAAGTCCCCCGATGACAAATGTCCATTTTCTAGAAACAAAAAAAGCGGTTTTTTAGGGGTTTTTCGTTTTTCCCCCTAACCTGTTACAAAATGTAAAATGTACACGAAAATGGTTACACATTTAATGGACCAAAACAGTTTCACCAGCAGTTGACCTTCTCCATGAATTTGAAACGACTTCATTTATTTAAATTTGATGACAAATAAAAAATGGCACTTTTTTTGCATAGGGCTTTAACCGTCGAGAAAATCAAGTTTTAAAGATTTGTTTTTAAAGATTCTTTTTCCCCTATTATAAATTCCAATTCCCAAAATTGTTACCACATGATAGCTTAGAGATTCCTTCTTTCATTGGTATCAAATTAAGACCAACATTCCATTATTGACTTCACTATGACGTCATAAGTGAAGGAAATATAAAAAATCTACTGGATTATTAGGGTGGTGGGAAATTGATATTTCGCAATATTTCCGAATCAAAAAAGTCAGTAGCACTAAAACTCTACGGTATTATAAATTAGTCATATCCCATTAAAAGAAGAGCCACAAAAACCGTGTGGGGAAAAGGATATTTCAAACATTTTTGGTGAAAAAACACATTTTCCCGTATTCTACACTGTGTGTATATGGAGATTGACAGTTGTGCTGACATGTGATAATTTGTATTAACGTCAGCTGTTGTAATTCTAGGCATGTTGGTACGCGTTTTGGTAGCAATGGGAAAGAAGATGACAATAGCTACTCCATTGGGTACCAAAATCAAGTGTCTGTGTTTATTCCTGATGTTGTACTAGGCATTGTCCGGTATTCTCGTCGGGATTTCTAGATTATTAAAATACTAGCACGAAAGTGTCATTTTAATTTGTCATCAAATTTATAAATGGCGTCATTTCAGGAGAAGATTAACTAGTTGTGTGATTTTTTTTTTGCACATTAATGTGTGACATTGAAGTGAACATTTCACATTTTTGTAAAACGGTTACGGACACCCTATAACTTTTCCAGAAAGAAAAGTGTACCTTGTCAGGGGGGACTTTATTTGTGGAACTGTTTACGTGCATAGGTACATGGGGTGAGAGTGCAAATGACAATATGGCAGAAGTTTCAAATTTTAGAGTGTAGAGAAAAAAGTTTTTGCAAAGTCTTAGTGATCAGGGATGTTTTGAGTCAAACCCAACAATGCATCGCAATGTGCCTATACCAATGTACTAAACACCTGTCAGTACTTGGGGGGAAAAACAGAAAAAGGTTTGTGAGAACCACAAGACATTTGTGATCACGGCAAAAACAAAAAAAACCCTAAGTGCTGCCATTGTGAAGCTACAAGTCGAAAAGTCAGGGGTTTGATTTACGTGTTAAGATAGGAATATTTGTGGGATCCCATGACCTATTGAGGTGAAATTTCCCAAAACTGGTGCATGGTGGAATTGACTCAATACACCTTTTTGAGTGTAATGGAAAGATATTGTGCTAAATATATTATAGCACTAACACACATCTTCTCTAAAGTAGGTTCTCAACATGCTTGTAGATTTACAAAGTAAGAAAATGTTAAAAATTTAATAAAAGCTCTAAATTTGGAGAAAAATTAAGGCAATGGAAAGTTAACCCCTATTTGGACTTAGACAAACTGACCAATGAGGTCTTTCCCAGTTAATGATAAAACCGCTGTAAATACTCTTGTAAAGAGTGCTTGGCTGAGACCATATATAAATACTGAGTGCCAGACCTAAAGCAGTGAATACATATGGGTGCCACCAAATTCTGTTCAGTTATTGCAACAACTCTAGCAAACTATATCAGTGAGTTTCAGCAACCAATTGACCTTGGGCTGCCAAACAGTTCTGATTGCTACCAAGTTAAGTTTTTATACATTGGTTATGTTATTAATGCAGTTTGTTCACCCAGCAAAAAATATATAGGCTGATATTCTGAAAGGTAGACTAACTTTAGTCCTGGGTGAAAACAAGGGTTAGTCATACATGAGTGACTATTTTTCCTTCCAAGTACCCTAAAAATGTGCTGTAACGGGTGATATAATTCAGGTGGATGGGCGTTTCCAGGATTTCTCACCCGTTACATTTAAACTTCACAGTATTTGAAAGAAAAAAAAGTCCACTCATGTCGGAATAACCCTGGTTTAAAACCCAGGACTACTAAAGTTAGTCGCCTTTAAAATACCAGCCCTGTGAGTGCCAGTATAATTACTATGAGGGTTGTTAAAAAGAAAATAAACTTTGTTCTATGGGTCAGACCAACCAAAATTAAATCAAACCAGTTGCCATAGCAAAGAAATCTATCCGTAAAAAAAAAAAAAAGAAATCCGGACCAAAAATTATGGCATTTCAGAAAAACGTTTGTTTGATATCTCATTTCATATTTGAGAGTGATGGAAAAAAAATGCTGTCGTTATAACCAATATTTAAATCATTAAGGAATATACACTTATATAATATGTCCGTCCAGGCTTTAACTTGAAAAGTATGGGGTTATTATAGTGCATTCAAAAAAAAATTACTTTAACTTGACACAGTTCAAAGGAGGTTTCAACCATAGAACAAAGTTTGTTTTTTCATTCCCTGAGTAAATCAGATTGAAATGCTGTTTCAATTTTAAAAGACACTATTTTAGAGGATCTATTTACGGATAATTTTAAAAATTTGAATGTAATTGAATTGTGTCGTGTATTGTTAGGAAGTTGTATTAATGAAGTCAGTTTCATAACCACGAGGCTACATCATAATACAATGTGAACCAAGTATTGAGTTAAACTCAGTTTATTGTCATTTGGCAAACTGCACCCATAAATTGCAATTTATTTTTATTTAACAATTTTTATCACACATTTTTAATACTGAAATCTGATATCGATTTAATCTTTGTGGATATTGTAACATTCCACTGTAGAATCCCATATTTTGCATGGTAGACCATTGACACTTTGATGTATATTGTGACTCAAGCATGTGATCCTAGACTAACAATCTTCCTCTTTACAAAAAAAAACTGTAGCACTCTGATTGGTTACTAATGACCAAGAAGGGCACAGATCGTCGATACCGTTAGGCTAGCTTCTCTATACATGCCACTACTTGCACTGTGTCAATTTAATGGATGGGTACTTAAGCTGTGTGCCTCTGTGATCAAGATATATATTAAAATTAACTCCATTTTTGTGTCATCTGCAAAGCAATTGGACACATTACCGGGATTGCTTAGGTAGTGTGGGTACCCTCCTGTATCTGTCTGTTCTGTGATATAAAAATGGTTGACCCAAATCAACGTCAAGTTCAAGTTCATATGTTAACCTTTAACATATTGCACACAGGTTTTCAATACATGCACATTGTTTTAATGGACTTGCATGTTAAAAGGTACTTGGAGTGCCCCACAGGTGACCCATCATAAGAGCGGGTCCAAGGTCAGCAAGAGGTCATTAGAGGTCATGTCTCAAAATGGTAAGATTAGCCAATTGTTGGTATATCAACATGTGTTTGATCAGTTATAAGTACACTTAGATGTCCTGGGTAGTTGTAGTGTGCCACGTGTTGGTGACCTCTTGTGGCCTTGGTTGACCTAATGTGACCGTCCCCATTCACAAACCGTGAGGGCAGAAAACACATGCATTTTTTTTGAGGAATTCTGGATTTTTTTTTTTTTTGCTTCTTCGCAATTACCGCAAATTATGGTGGTATGCTTCATCTTTGTCTATATTTAAGATTAACCTTCTAATTTCCAGTCAACCATAACTTCTCAGTGATAAACCCCCTTTTTTGGGGGGGTGGAGGGTGGTGGGTTTGGTTAATACTAACATTGTCTGCTGTCGGTTCTGCCCCATCATGAGCAGTGTTGTAATGCTAAAAATTCATATGAATAAGGTGGCGGACGTGGTTCTGCTGTCAAACCAGTTAGTTCTAAAAATTTGCCTCTGTAGGTAAGGTAAAATAGGATTATGGAATGTATAGCCATTAGCGCATTTCATAGAAACATTGTTCAATTTGGGGAATATGTGATCAGGTCAATTATTAGCTGGAAAGTTTTTATAACAGGCATGGTGCAAGTAGCTATCAATACAGTATCTAATAAAATTTGCAAGTGAAAAAAAGTCCCACTAAGGATGTAAAGGGAATCCCCACTGGCCCAAAATAGCACTTTAAAAACAAATTATGAGTGTTGATATTCCTAGGGTTATTAATCAGTCGGTTTGGTTGTTGTGCTCAAAGGTTGTGTATAATGTTGGGCATTTTAAGTGATATTATTTTTATACAATGTTCCAATAACCAACTAATAATGCATGTATTGCCTGATTATTTCAGGTTTATAGGTTACATGTACGGTATTATAGAAAGTTATCAAAATAAAATATCTAAGTGAAACAGTTGGAATTATAGTCTGGTGCCTATTTTGTAAGTTCTGATTTTGTTTTTTTTGGTCCCCGCCGACGAGTTCGGAACGGGGACTATAAAATGAGAAGCGTCCGTTCGTTCGTTCGTCTGTGATATAACAATGTTAACCCATGTTGTATATGCTTTATCTGGAGTTCGTAAGGGCAACAATGATGTCACTTGGTGGAACGAAAAAAGAAGCGGGTTGGGTTGATGAGTTCTCGGACCTGATTAGATTTTGGGCCCGTTAAAATATGCTAATTTAGTATCTAATTTTGCAGAATTTAAATGAACTTAATCCTGCAATGCCTGTTTACCCAAGTTTTCTGTAGTTCTGTAAGGCTTCCTAATGATTAGTAACCTTGGGAGAAGGAAGCGGGCTGAAGAGTTTCTCAACCTGATTAGTTTGGGTGTATTTTGGCACATTGAGTATGCAATGACACAATTAATATGCAAAAAACACGTATTGCTATATTTTGACACTGTACATTGCATACTCAAAATTCCTTTCCTGCCGCTGCATGAAAGCCTATCCTGGGCCACATCTTTTTTGCAATTTGAAAGTATTGAAATATGGCGTGCTTAGGTCAGCAAATGAGCTAATTAAATATGCGTAACTTGCTATATCTTTGAAAAACTGTACGTTGGATAGGCAACTTCCTTCGCTACATGAGACTATAGCCATAGGAGGGAGTGAGGTGTTGGGGAATTGATAGGCGGCTTAGGTATGCAAATGTAGCTAATTAAGTATGCTAATTGCTGTATCTCTAACGGTAACGTCATATAGGCAAAATTCCTTCCCTACCTGAGACTACTAAGCCATAGGGGAGGGGGTGGGTGTTGGGGAGGGATTTAGTATTGCGGGGTGTTGGGGAGGGGGGTGGGGTGTGGCAGGGGGTGTTGGTGAGGGGTGGAGTTTTGCAGGGTTTGTGGCGAGGGGGTTGGAGTTTTTGCAGGGTTTTGGCGAGGGGTGTTGTGTGTGCAGTGTGTGGGGGGGGTGGTGGTGTTGCATTGTGTGTTAGGGAGGAGTGTTGCGGGGTGCTGGGGATGGGTGAAAGTGTGGGAGGGGGTGTGAGTGTTAGGGGGGTGTTTGGGGAGGGGGTAGAGGGGTTGGATTGTGTAGGCGGAGTGGATTTAACAGGTATTGTGGAAGGGGAAGCGTTGTCGGGGTGGGGGTTGGGTGTTGCGGAATTTGGGGGGTTGAGGGGGGGTAAGGAGGGGGGGGGGTGGTGGCTGTGAAGAGTGTTGGAAGGGGGTGGGGTTTTGGGAAGGTGTGGGGGTCGGTGGGGAGGGGGGGGTGTGGAGGGGTTGTGGGGTGAGTGTTGTGGGCGGTGTGGGGAGGGAGGGGTGGGGGGGTTTTTCAGGGTGTTGGGGAGAGTGGTGGGGGGTTTTTGGTTTTTTTTTTTTTTAAGGTGCATTATCGACTGTTTAGTGATCGCAACATTCGGGGGGGGGAAATATTTTACGCATCGCGTAAATACGAGTCCGCCTTGTTGATACATTAAAGGGGCCATTTTGTGATCCACAAACTCGTCCCCCCAATTACCTAAAAACAAGTTGAGATTTTTATATCATCGGAAAACCTTTAGCCTTTGTATCCATGTAAGTAATCTTACATGCAAATTCGGTCGCATCTGTAAGAAATCCCAAATTTTGTATTTTTCTACACAGTGGCCTAGGGGACTGTGGGAAACAAGCATTGATCATACACAAAAAACTGCAAGATCGGGATCCCCTCAAATTTTGTGAATAAGCTTTTCTCAAGGATTATCTATCGAACAATTAAAAACAGAAGTGCTTGTGAATGAATCATGAAATGCACCTTAACGGGAAGGATGCATTTGGATAGATCTTTAAATGCATAATGACGCAAGAATATTCAATATCAATATCAAAGTATTGGGCCAGACTCAATTTGGCATCTCAGTTTTTGGAAACCATTGCCATGGCAACCAAATGCCGAACACAATATCTCAAGAACACTATCCCTAAACGTGCGTTATACAGCAGTTAAAGTCTTGACATACTCCATAGCCCCAAACCTATAAAACACGGATATTTACATCAAAATGTAGAAAATTTGGTAAAATGAGGGACATAGTAAAGATTTGGCCTGTTGTGATGGAATTGATGTATGATGATGTTGATGATTTTCTGAAACATTGCCTAATTAATTTGTGCAGGTGTAAGTCACACTCACATAACAACAAGTACTATCTCATGGTAATTTGTTTTTGGAGCACGTTAACATGTAAATCAAAATATTTTAAATGGAAC
The DNA here is from genome assembly GCA_023653785.1 of Ophioderma brevispina. Lineage (NCBI taxonomy): Eukaryota > Metazoa > Echinodermata > Ophiuroidea > Amphilepidida > Ophiodermatidae > Ophioderma > Ophioderma brevispina. The sequence continues at coordinate 10,097 of JAMKCH010005242.1, read as the reverse complement.
ACTCTTTTTAATGTCATGCAAATTAGGTACAACTACGATTTTTTAAATATCGAATTTATTTAATTTTACAAAAAGAAAAAAATAAAAAACTTAAAAAAAGCAAAAAATAAAAAAAAGAGTAAAATTTTTAATGACATTTTATTAAATATCACACCCTATTGAAAAACAAAATACAAAATAATCAATTTCTTATGTAATTTATTTTTTTCAAAGTGGCGAATTTAAATAAATTGACACTAATTGCTTCATTCACAATTTAAACTTGTGTAACTTTTGAACCCTGACTGATTTTTTTTCCAAACGAAAAAGCACATTAAAGGCATTTTTAACTCTTTTTCATAAAGACAATTTGCAAAAATATTACTTATCGGTCCGAGCGACATATATTCTTTTTACTCGGGCCATTGTGGGGCCGTTTTTGGTTCGCGGATTTCCGTAAATGTCGTTCAATTACGGCCGGTGAAAATTGTTACGGTTCCAATTACTGGTCATGCTTGTGTTGGACCCCCTAGAATTGTCGTGTAATTCCTTTAGCTTACAGTTTTTTTAAGGTAAAAACGTGTTTTTTTTCAAATTTGGTTTTTATTTACATGGAAAGTTTTGGGTTTGTTTACTGGATTTTGAAGTGTATAGGATTAGGAATGTAATCCTTCCTCACTGCTACTATTCCGTCCTTGCCAGTCAACACTTCTAGAACTCAAGTACCCTTGCTCTGGAATCTTCTTAATCTTCTTTCCAATGACGCTACAATGACTCAAATCTCTCCCTCTCTCCCTCCTTCAATCGAAAGAATGAAGAAGGGAACAATCATCAATATCTATACTCTGCTGTATGGTGATAACGTCACTTTACTTTTTCTTGACTTCGGCTTTTTTCTTTTCCTTCATGATTTGTCCTATTATTTCCCCCCCCGGGTCCGTCTTCCTTCCTTCTCTTTTAGTCCTTCCTTCCCCTTCGCCCTTCTTTTTCTTTCTTTATTTCTTTCTCTCTCTCTCTCTATCCTTCCTGTGTTTCTCCCTCCTCTAACCTTTTACTCCTTTATATTCCCTCGTCCTTCCTTTCTCTGGTCCTTTCCCTCCCTCCCTCCCTCCCTCCCTTCTTCTTTCATTCCTGCCCTCCTTCCGTCCTTCCCTCCTTTTCCTTCCTTCGTTTTCCTTCTTTCCTTCTTTCCTTCCTTCCTCCTTCCGTCCCTCCTCCTTCCTTGCTTCCTATTATCATGTTTGTTTTTTGTCCTGTTTGTCTGTCTTTTTATGTGACATGTATCTTGTGAATACCTTATATTTTGCATCAAATTGTAGAACTTTAAAAAAGAGGCCACTGCCCCTTCACGTCCCGCGTTTAGCAGTGACCTTGAATCTCACATTCACAGTTTTCACTTTAATTTTCTATTATGCATGCTTGTTAAATATTTGCTGTTGTGTACTTATTTATCATTTGAATTATACTCTGTATTGCATGTTTCTTGTCGGGTACTGCTGTGAGGAGTGAAGTTCAAATTAAATTTATTTGATTGATTGCAGTGGGTGTACGAGATCAGCTATCAACTGCTTTTAAAGATGTAGCTGAAAATTGCGCTGTCTAGAGTGCGGATTTTGGTTAAAATCCCCGTATATGTGTAGTGAAATAAATATTGCTGCCAAACAAGAAATCAGTGACGGTTTGATTTCCCCCCCCGATTCCCCTCAGGGATTTTTGTACTAGCGAGTTTGGGTAGTACAAACGCGTGGTAATACGGGTAGTTCGAGGTTTACTCTAACTGGAACACTCCATATTGCGCCCGGGCCGGGCTATTGACGTGTCAAGCAAATAGCGGGGGTTTACCAGTGGGCGGATCCAGGATTTTTTGAACGAGGAGGCGTGGAATTGGCCTGCCAATCGCATTGCTGGGGGCAGTCAGTCCTGAGGTCACATTGACACAATTGATACCGCAGAAATGGTATACGAGGTCAAAACCTGGATTTGCACAAACACAAAAGACACGCCGTCTTGCTCTTTGTTGATTCCCCACACCGAAACAACGGTGCAAATCAGTGATGTTTTTTTTCCTATGTTACAGTATAGGGGAATTCATTTTCAACTGGCAATCTATGAAATAACCGTTGTCTTCGCTTTCTCCACACAGATACAACAGCTTCACGTGCACAGACTTTTTTACAGATAAAGTCCCTTGTTGATTTGGTCAACTTTAAAAAATGATGGTTGGCTCCTGAATTTGTCAAGACCACGCCTTATTTAAACTGAATTTTTTTCACTTTTCAATCCTTGTTTTCACCCAAACAGTTCAATTTTAAATAATTATAATTATACCAGCTGAGGTATGATAGACTTTTAGAAACATTTCTGCATAATTTGTAAAATGAAACAAAGCCCCAAAAACGAAGTTGATTTAAAAACGTTTTCTACCAACTGGAGAGTCAGCGCTGCACCCTTGTTTTCAACTGTGAAAAAGCAACTAAAGCCTTGCCAGCGTGACCTGCTTTTTTTCCACGGGTGGTGGGTGCGGAGGGATTGTACCCTCCTGCGCTGTGTCGAGGGGGGGGAGGGTGACTGCAGGGTTACCCCTTTCCCGAATTGAGCGTCGAAAAACGAAACTGGATTATCAATTGGAATTCAAGTTTTTTCTTCTTCTGAAAAATCTTGTCGAATGGACCAATTCCATTTGTCGAATTTTTGGACAGCGATTGTTGCCATCACTAAATGTAAAAACGAGTGGAAAATTTTACTTCCCCCCAAAAGAGTGGAACTCTTATAAACCACTCAAAATGTGAGTTTGTACTTAAAAGGGCGAATTTCCACTCTCAAAGAGTAAAAATCACTCCAAAAAAGTGGATTTCACTCGTTTTCACGTGTTGTTCTTCGTTAACAACTACCTCTTAACTCCTCCAAAGGTGTTGTCCTGCGTTTAACTCCTCAAAACTTAAAAATTTTAAAAAAAAAAAAAAACCACTCTTTTTGGAGTGACTTTCCCCCTTCATTTGATCGTGGAAATTTCGCTCTTTTTAATTAAAACCATACATTTTGAAATGGTTTGCAAGAGTGTCACTTTGTTGGGAGTGAAATTTTCCTCGATTACATTAGAGAAGACACGTGACAAAATTACGCTTAATCATATAGCCGATTATTTTAGAAAAACCACTTCCCCGGGCCCTGTCACCAACACCTAACAGGAGTTATTCTTCTGAAGTTAATTAAGCGTTTGAAGCCAATTAAAGAAGACATTTCAAAAGAATTTTCGTATATGATATTTATGAAGTTCAGTCCCTTTTTATACCAAGGATTCTATTTTATTAAGTTTTACTTTACAAATCGTCTTTTAAGAAGTGTTAGAGACTTAAAAAGAATGTTCTTCTTAAAGGTGCATTTCGTGATTCCAGCCCATTCCTCCTGAATTATTCATAATCTCCCTTGAGAAAAGCTATTCAACAACTTTTAGTTGATCCCGAACTTGCGGTTTTTTGTGTTACAGAACCAATGCATCACGGGTCCCATAGGCCCTGTGCTATAATTTCTTCGGCCGTTTCGGACAGAAAATCCAAATTGCGAATTACTTACAGACAACTCCGAATTTGCACGTAAGATTTGGCACACATGGATTACTATGTTGACCGGTTCAGATGATTATAAAAAATCCTCAACTTTTTTGAGGTAAGAGTCGGGGGGCACTAGGCTGCGGATCACGAAATGTCCCCTTTACATTCACTTATTAAAGATTGATTAATCCTGACTTTTTGTGAAACCAGGCCCTGGACGCTCAAACGGTGCCGATTGGCTAATTATTTTTTGGAATGCATGAGTCCGTTTTGTTTTCTTTTTCCTGTATACAGCATGAGCATAAGTGGGTTTTAAAAAAGCTGAAAGGTTTTATCATAGGTAATTATGGGGCAGAACGATGGCCCGCTCGCCCTAAGCGGGGTGGGCCTACACTGAACTGCATCTGAGAGAAGCTCGTAAAATAAAGCATTTAAAACATTACAACATATAATTACATTTTAACATGGGCAACTTCTTGGCACATTTTCACAAATATGGAAATTTCTTTCAATTTTCTCCAAATGATAGTCTAGGCCATTGGAAGAACAGAGATATATTTGTACACATAAAAACACTAACCATAACCCAAAACAGATAGGGCCATTGATATGAAGGATAAAGACATCAGGTATTTATAGGCCCAACTTTTAAGTTTTCCCATAACTTTAATCAAACAATGGGGGTAATATTACATGGATCTTTTTGACTCTCACTCACTGATATTAAACCACAAAGGTATATACCGGTCCAACAGTGTGCATATCGGGAAACATGCATAACTGGCGTGTGGTGTTCTTGTGTTTAAAACGCCATTTTCGCTTTCGGTCGCTGCTGAATTTAACGTCGCCGGCGGACGCTAAATTATCAAATCGTTCTGTTTACCCCTAAGGAAGCTGATTTGGTCCTTATCATTTCGGTGAGGGTTTTGTATATAAAAGCCTTACAACCATGCAAAATATCGATTTTGAAAAATCTTGAGGGCGCACTATTTTTCAAATGTGCAGTGCTCCTTTAATAAAATTTTAATTTCTAAAAACACAGAAAAGCTGTCAAAAAATCGTTTGCTTTAAGCAAAAAATCAAGATGGTATAAAACTCGATGAATTTAAGCTGTATCTTTATCAGACCAAATTCAATACAATGTAGAAGAGAAATTGTCAATACGAGCCGTAGAATCAGGTCTGTTTATTGTCTTTCCCTGACGATAATATAATATCGAGAATTAGCAATGCAGGATTACAAATTTTGTGCGTGCTATTTCCCTTACAAAAATTACGCACAGACGCTTATATATAATTATCTTAACTTTTAGGATAGCTAGTTTTAACACCTGACCCGTTTTCTTCTTAGTCCTTTTTTTGTTTTTTAATTTTTTCTATTTTTTTATTATTATTTTTCTCTCTCTCCCACGAGGGGGCGTTTGCGCCAAGCACGCCCTATTTAAGATCCGCCAGTGGTTACATGGAAGACAGGCTGGAAGAGTTTTTTGACGAAATTAAACCAATGATCTCATTGTTGTCAGCGCCCGTAACACCTAGCGCAACGTTACACAGCAGCTAATTAGCGCCTGAAATGTTTAATTTACTTCAATGGCTCTATGGCTCTGTCCTCTGCTGTCCATTGTTTTATTAAAATAGGATCTGAGAGGTATGGATTTCGAGTTCCACTTTGGCTGAATTTTTTTGGGGGGGATCTTTCTTTGTTTTATTGTATTTTTAGAAATGTTTATGTTTGGATGTAACAGAGATTTTTTTTTTTCGGCATATGAACCATCACAAAAAGTCATACATATAGGCCTAAAGCATAACAAAAGAAATAACGCAAAAAAAATGAATAAAATAACAATTGAAAGAAATAAAGAAAAAGAGCAGTACAAATTAAAAATAAAAAATAATGTAAAACTCAAAATAATAATAAACGGATGAGAAAATAATACAATAATGGTTTTTTAAAATTAAAACGAAATCAAATCGTTGTACACTAGTCTTAGAAATATCATTAAAATAAATCGTTAAATAAAAAAAAGAAATGATTAACAGATTACAGATATTGATATAGCGCTTCCTTCCCAAAACGGAATAGAAATATAAGAATAAATGGAACCCATAATTTTTTTTTAAATCAGTACAAAATAAAAAAATAAAGGAAAATCGACAAAATAAAAAATAAAACCACAATGGTAAGAAAATACAATAATGGGAGGATGATAAAAAATATTCTAAAAATTAATCAAATCAAAGCCGTAAAAAAACACAAAAATATAAATAGTATAATAATCATTCAAAAAATGAAAATAAACTTAATTATAACACTAAACAAAATAAAGATGACTTATAAGTAAATAAAAACACAAAGTAAAACACAAATACAATTCAAAAAATTAAAAACCAACAATTTAATCAAATACAACTATTACAGGTGTCAACAAAGATTTTGAGACCCCCATATTGTTGTCATAATAGTAAATTTTCAAATAGAATGACACTCAATAGATGCTTACTCTTTGTATTATGCTACAGAATTGTCTTAAAAGAGAGAAAAAATTTATTTTGATTTGCTTATATTTCAATGATGTAAAACATAGGCTGAATTTCGTATTTGCTTCCTATACAAATTAGAAATTGCAACATTTTTGTACCAAGAAACGTTTCTTTCCAGCGTAATCCTTTCAGATGGGGATCGTTTTGATGGAAGCTTTACATCAGAGCAAAAATAGAATCTCGATTTTTAGGGACACCTTATTGTGAAATCTCGCGTTGCACCTTGAATAAAGTACATCGTTACCATAAAAAATGAACAAAACAAATTACAGCATGACTAAATAGTAAAATAAAAAACTAATAAAATATAGAATGACACATATAAAATTGACTAATTAAAAACAATAAACACTATGAATAAAAATAAATTAAAATCAAATAACAAGAATAATATAAATAAACAAACCAAGGAATTGTTCGCGAATGAAATTTCATATTGTAACCCCATGGCGTCATATTCCAAGCAATTGTCAAGAACACTACAGCTTCCATTCTTTACATCAATTCACCTTACAAACCTTGCATGTGTGTATATATATCAGACAACCAAACTAGGGGGCCACACCACCAGCTACAACAGCACCACCAGCACAATTTTTTGTTTCAAGTGTCAGCTGCATCTGGAAACCCCTACCAGCTTTACTGGGTTCAGCCCAGTCCCTGGAGAATTTTCCGGAGTCGCCTGAAACCACTCACACTCCGCAAGCTAGCCACACGGACCTTCTTTTTACTTGCCCAGTCTAATTAGTTCCTGCACACTTATAGTTGATCTTTGTTCCTGAGACCAAGCACCATTTTTTCACATTTCCCCGAGTACAACAATACTCTACTCTACTATACTGATGATGTAATGATTGGAAGATCGATAAGATAGATGCGTCCAACTTATTCCAGTTAACAGTCGACCTAAAAACTTGCAATTCGCCTGAACATGCAGCCACGGAATTACAAATCATATTTTAACATCAATTTCAAACATCTAAACAACTTGCAGGAAACTTCTGCTTCCAATTCACATACAAATTCAGCCAACCTCATTTATCAACAAATGGGGCTCAGAGCGACCGTAAGGTTTCTGAACATAAGCAATCACAACCCCGCCAACAGACCCCACTGGCCAAAAGCCATTTAACCATCCTCCCCCACCAGTCCCCACTAGCCAGCAAAATTGAAACCTAGGAAACCGAGAACCGCGAAAGAATTTCTAGTTTTAAAGCCGCCTTTAGAACCGAAAAGGCCCTGGAAAACTGGTGTACAATGGAAGATATGTCCGGGATGTCATCATATCCGGAAAAGGACAAAAAGAAAAAAAAGATGGACAAGCAGATAGGACCAGAGAAAGCTCCATATGACGACAATGGAATAAAGCGTGAAACTATGTTACATGAACAGTCAACTGAATGCGATTGCCCTATTGTTCACCATTGTAAGGTGCTGTGAGTCCGGAGGACTATCTCTTCCTGCCACACGGCCCAAGAAAGTCAATTTTTTAGCTCACCATGTGTCAAGTGGTCATATGACTCGTAAGGTTCAATATGTTCGCGTGACCCGATTGCGATGCTACCCTAAACACGTTTTTGCCACTACCACAAAACAATCTATCTTCCAAAAGGGTGCCACCAAATTGATGCCATCGATATGTATGGACGAATTCCCAAGAAGATGTGGGTGAAACCCGTATGGATACAGCGGTGGCAGAACCGGGGCGGGGGTTAATGGGTAAGGTGGCCAGTCATGATTCTGCTTATGTGGCAGTTATTTTCGAAAATCAAGGCAGTTTTTTACTCCACTTGTGTGCAGTAAACGGTCGTTTACGTTCAAGTTAATCCACTAGTTTAGTTTCATTTGCATAGGCTTAGGGAACTTCGATATTTTATGTGCTGAGACCTTGAACATTTTATTATCCTATGTTTCATATGCCATTGTTAATAACCTCTAATTCTAAATGTGGTAGGGACTGTCTAAAGATCATGGCAGTTTTACATCCACGTGTGGCATTAAATAATGGTCGTCTACGTTCAAAATGTAATCCACTTAGGTCATGCAAAAGGAACTGACTGTCTACGTCATGTATAATGTCGGACATTTTGGTTAGAGGATGTATAATATGGTTAAAGCCTCCCATTTTAAAACATCACTTCCAGTTCAAAAACCAACCAATATTGGTAGCAATGATTAGTGGTGGGAGGAAAGGGTTGAGGTCCTAGAAGTGTCCAATGGAGTCGAAAATCTTTGTTTTGGTAAATTTCCCCCCATTTCCACAGTATCGCTTTCAATCAAACCAAATGGGGTAACAGGATCAGTGATGATGGAGGAAGGTCAGAGTTTAAGGTCAAAGGTCAATATAGGGTCAAATAATGTTTTTGTGTTTAGTTTCTTAAGTAAAAGAAGAGTCTTTGTAGCTCAGAACTGTTTTTGAAAACATCAGGTCTTTGGTGATGCTGCAAGGTTAAACTGGGAGAATGACGGCGGAAGCATCCAATTTTAGTGAGGCTCTTCATAAATTGTTAGAGAGCTTTAGGAGGATGCAGAGGGTCCCCAAACGTCCCCGCCCGTCCCGTATGTTGAGTATCCTCTTTGGCATCTTCTCGTTGTGTTCGGGGGGGGGCACTTTTTCCCCACACACTTCATGGGGGACAAATTTCCAGATGCTACAAGTGGGTAGGGTATACCCTATCAATTTAATTCACTGTATTTAAAAATTCTTTTTAAATCTATCTTTTAAAGCAATCATCCAGTTAATACCTGACCTTTGCTGAATAAACATTTTGACCTAGCCTATTTTGCTGTATATCGCCATAACGATGCATTTTACAAACAGGTCACCATAGACTTTGTTACTCCTTGTTGCCAACGAACAATTTGAGATATACTAAACGTTATTTGGCCATTATTTAAATTTACCCCTGTAGAAACTTAACCCACTTCCTGTGAATTGCCGACTTTTCCGAGGGCATGCGGGCTAAAACCTTCCAAAATGTCTTTTGAAGTCAAATCACTCGTCAAACCTTACTTGCCAAAGATTAATCACGAGCTATCACGAATTGAGGGTTTTGACCTAATTTGCGATGGATAACAGTGCCATAGGATACTGTGTATAAAACCCAAAATTCGATCCGAATTTTCTAACAAGGTTGTGATTTTCTATAGTGAAGACTTTGAGTTTGAGCTTATTATTCACCCAGTGATTAGTATAGCGCACAAGCATTATGTAATGAAAAAACAATGATTGTTTAAGTTGGGTCCGCCCTCCTCGGGAATCTCTGAGTCAGCCTTTAATGAATGTGAAAGAAACACGCCTATAACTCCAGAACGTTTTTTTTTTCATATATTTTGGAATGGCTTACCATGTATTAGGCCAACCTAAAGTGAAAAAAAAAAAAAAACCCGATTACGCTTACGATCATTAACACTAACTGGCGTGTAGAGCGTGGCCTAGCGGTTTAGGGTGGCCTTGCCTCTGGCGCATATTTACCATCAAAATTTTTTCCCGGGTTCGAATCCCGGTTGGGTCGGCACTTGCTTGGATTATTCGGTACTATCAATTCTGTATTTGATCTGTATTCCAGCTGATTAAATTCAGAATACAGCTCTCCTCCATGGTTCACTTGGAATTGGGCAAATGGTTCATGAAAGCATCCCTGTCCTTCGTATGGGACGTTAAGCCGTCGGTCCCGTGTACAGATAGTCACACCTGTCATTACAAATCGCATCAGTGTCCAATAAGAGTAGGGTGTAAACCCTGAACTGGTTCCTCCCAATCCGCCCCAACCTCAACGCGGTCCATGTTAGGAGCGTTCGTATAATAGATACACGCAGCCCCAGATCCAGCACACTAGCTTGAATAAATCCTGCACCACCCCAGCCATTACCAATGACTTGTGGATACGACACACAAAACACTTAACTGCATGGAGGGGGGGGGGCTCCTATAGGTACTGCATTTGTTTTGTGTTTTATTCGGCGCCGTCGTTTTTAACGCTGCAATATCTTTGGTTTTATACTCTTTGTGTTTGTCTAACTTTTG